>JASDQU010010335.1:277942-296976 GCA_032191745.1 Picea mariana | reverse complement strand
TGGGCTCAAGACACCGGAAGAGATGTTCACCGGAAAGAAGCCAGAGGTAAGCCATCTCAAAATATTTGGCTGTCTAGTGTTTATTCATATACCTAAAGAAAAGAGAAACAAGCTGGACCCTTCAGGAAAGAAGGGAATATTTGTGGGATACTGTGAGGTCTCCAAGGCCTTCAGAGTCTATATACCAGGTCAACATCACATTGAGATCAGCAGGGATGTGACCTTTGATGAAGATGCAGCGCTCAAGAATTCTAAACTATGCCAGCTTAAAGAGGTATATGAAGAGGAACCCGTAATCCCCAATACTGCAATAAGGGAGGTTCCTAGAGCTGTAGAACCAGTGAGGGAAGTCGTAACTTCCCCTGATGAGGAACTTCTAGAAGACCATGATATAGTAGAAGTAGAAGAACCTCCTGAGATGACGATCCTCCATAAAAGAAAGCCAGCTTGGGCTAGAGAGCTTATTCAAGATGGAGATAAGTACGATGTTCCCCAAGGAACTATGAGACAGGTGAAAAGACCAAAGCCATTCTCCAGTTATACGACTTTGATCTGTGATCTCCTAGAAGAGGAGCCTACTGCTTTGAAGAAGCCATTCAGAGGAAAGAATGGGCAAATGCCATGACAGAGGAATACCAATCCATAATGAAGAACAAAGTATGGGAAATAGTTCCCAGACCGAAGAATAAATATGGGGTATCCTTCAGATGACTCTTCAAAATAAAACATGCTGCTGGTGGAAGTATTGAGAAGTACAAAGCAAGACTTGTCGCTCGTGGCTTTTCCCAGAAGGAAGGCATTGACTATGAAGAGACATTCGCTCCTGTGGCCAGATACATTTCGATCAGAACCATCATAGCTCTTGCAACTAAGATGAAGTGGAAGCTGCACCAGATGGACGTGAAGACAGCTTTCCTAAATGGTGTCATCGAAGAGGAAGTGTATATAGAGCAACCTCAAGGATTTGAGGTAGAAGACCGGAAGTCTCATGTCTGCAGATTGAAGAAAGCCTTATACGGATTGAAGCAAGCTCCTAGAGCTTGGTATGGCCGTATAGACAGTTTCTTGACGAGCTTAGGCTTTATCAAGAGTAAAGCAGACTCAAATCTCTACTTCAAAATTATGAACAATAAGCAAGTAATCTTACTGCTATATGTGGATGACTTATTCTTAACTGGAGAAGAAAAACTCATCGCTGAATGTAAAAAGAGACTTGCCTCGGAATTTGAAATGAAAGACCTTGGCCTAATGTATTATTTCTTAGGTTTTGAGGTGTGGCAGAGTCCTGAGAGGATCTTCCTTAACCAAGGGAAGTACACGGTCGAAATCTTAAAGAGATTCGATATGTTGGAATGCAAGCTCATGAATACACCCATGGAAGCGAAGTTGAAGCTGCTGGTCGATACTTCGTCAGAATTGATTGATGCCATACTGTATAGACAAATTATTGGATCGCTGATGTACCTGACGAACACCACACCAGACATTTGTTTTGCCGTAAACACCTTGAGTCAATTTTTGGTAGAACCCAGACGTGTTCACCTAGTGGCTGCAAAACATGTGATGAGGTACTTTAAAGGTACAATAGATTGTGGTCTCAGCTATGATGGAGATCATAATTTCACATTGAGTGGATATACTGATGCAGATTGGGCTGGAAGTGTTTCTGATAGGAAAAACACTTCAGGATGCTGTTTCTGTTTGGGATCAACCATGATCTCGTGGCAGAGTAGGAAACAATCTAGCATTTCTCTCAGCACAGCGGAAGCAGAATACATTGCTGCATGTTCTGCTAGCTGCGAAACTATATGGCTTCACAAGTTGCTGACCGGCCTATTTGAATTAGAGATGAGAGAAACCTTGATTCTATGTGATAACCAGAGCTGCATAAAGATGACAGAGAATCCTGTATTCCACAACAGGTTGAAGCACATAGAGATCCGTTATCATTACATCCGTGACATGGTACAGAGAGGAGCCTTGAAGCTCCAGTACATTAGCACGGATGAACATGTTGCTGACGTGTTGACCAAACCCCTATCTCGTGTGAAGTTTGAGTACTTTCGAGATAAGCTTGGCATAGTCCGAAAGGACCTTCCTCAAAAGGGGGAGTAGTTGCCGTGATGAGATATTCCCTGCTTTCGACCTTGTGGTTGTGACGTAAAGCAGGACGTGTACCTTGCTTTTGACCCAGTTGTCAGACGTAAAGCAAGATGAGATGTGTTCCTTGCTTCTGACCGAGTTGTCAGACGTAAAGCAAGATTAGATGTGTTCCTTGCTTCTAACCTAGTTGTCAGACGTAAAACAAGATGAGATGTGTTCCTTGCGTCAGACGTAAAGCAAGATGAGATGTTCCTTGCTTCTGACCTAGTTGTCAGACGTAAAGCAAGATGAGATGTTCCTTGCTTCCGACTTAATGTCGTGACGTAAAGCAAGATGATGTGTGACTAGTACTATGCTTTCGACTGTATAGTTGCGACGTAAAGCAAGTCTAGTTCCTTGCTTCCAACCTGATGGTTGTGACGTAAAGTAGGATGTGTACCTTGCTTCCGACCTGATGGTTGTGACGTAAAGCAAGATGATATGATGAGACTAGCACTGAGCTTCCGACTGGATAGCTGTGACGTAAAGCCAGTCTAGTATTCTTCTTCCGACCGGATGGTTGTGACGTAAAGCAGGACGAGTATCTTGCTTCCAGCTTTAGTGCTGTGACGTAAAGCAAAACGATGAGATGAGACTAGTACTGTGCTTCCATCTTGATAGCTGTGACGTAAAGCCAGTCTAGTATCTTGCTTCCAGCTTGAGTGCTGTGACGTAAAGCAAAACATTGAGATGAGACAAGTACTGAGCTTCCAACTTGACAACTGTGACGTAAAGCCAGTCTTGTATTATGATGAGTCAGCCTTGTGCTGTGATGATGATGGTGTATCAGTTTTTATACTAATACATATTGATGCAGATGATGATGGCATTCCTTTGAGAATGACAATGCTGCCGATGAAGAAAACTTCCAATGATTTATAGATACGCCAGTCAGTGTTCCAAGATGATATTGATGATGCTGTCCTCTCACCCACTTGATGCTGTTGATGATGCTGTCCTCTCTCTCTCGCATGATGCCGCTGAAGAATACCCTTCTTGTTAAGGGGGAGTGTTGAAATAATGTAATTGCAAAGAGTATTCTTGTTATTATTAATATATTATTCATAGGATCAATCCCCATTGTGGATTGATCATGTGGGTTATTGTAATAGGACCAAATCTCCTTTTGCGGATTGGTCAAAAGACAATTGTAATAGGCAGAATAAGAAGTCGGCCCCAACAGATATTAAAGAGACCCAGAAATATAATCAAGGTGGGTTTACCCACCCAGTTTGAGAAGTTGGCCCTGCCAGTGAAGAGACACTTCACACATGCCAGACTTGTATAAATAAAGGAGGCTAGCGCCTCACTTAGACACAACTCACTTGCTCATTTTGAGAGACAAGTTCAGATCTGCTATCGGAGAAGAAGGAGAGAGAGAGTGGCGCATATCTGGGAGAGGACTTTCTGTATTTGTTTAAGAGATCTCTTGGCATTGTATTGGCTATCTATATTAAGGAAGTTTTGTTGGGTTTTCTTCCCCTAGAGGGTTTCCCAGGATAAATGCTGTGTCTCTTGTGATTGTGTATTTTTCAGTGATCTTGGATTATGCTATTGTTATCTAATGAAATGCAAACATCTGTAATAATAGCTAAACATTAACACCTGCCACCCTGAAGTAGAAGTAGAATGATGGAACCGCTATCACACTATCACTGTGAGATATACCGCTGTAAACCTGTACCAATAAATCTGAACCATGCATCAACCATGCATCAACTTGTACCTCAACCTGTAATCAACCTGTACCATAAACAAGTGCATCAACCATGCACCAACTTGTAATCAACCTGTACCATAAACAAGTGCATCCAACCATATACCAAGTATGTACCAATCATGTGTCAACTACTCATCAACTATGACTCATCAATATGTACCAACATCATCAACTATACACCTCATGTATGTGCNCCAACTCATCAACTACTTGTCTCAACCATGTACTCAACATGTACCACAACCAAAAGCCCTCATCAATTTCATCATCCAAATCTGATTTGTAGCTCTGTAATAGACCTGGTGTATATGATCACATTCCTACAAACCTTCCTTAACTTTAAAAACAAGAGACTAGCATTTTTATCAAACTTTTCTTTAGTCTCACATGCCTAGTTTTGGATTTGTCAACAACCCTAACTTGAAGTAATCATAACTTTGAACCTGTAATGTATAAGGATCTGAAACTGATATACAATGTTCTTCAGTGTGTTTTATGCAATTCCTCCAAGTGTCACTACTTGGAATCTTTCAGAAAAGGAGTTATAGCAAAAATGACATACCTTGCTGAATTCTGACTTATTCTAGAGAGAGACCTTGTAGAGCGTGCCCGGCACAAAATATTTGATGAATAGATCTGAAACTGTTACACAACATACTATAGACTGTACCCTAACCAACACATTTGGTCTCACTGAATTTGGATTTGTAATGAAGAAGTTATGACGTTTTTACCCGAAACACCTGATTTTGACTAGTTTCAGAACTGACCACAAACCCTATTTTCCACGGAGTGTAATTCCCAAAATACAACGACCCACAAGCTGAATTGTTTACCACAGATACTTGTATATGTTTTCTCACTTGCATAGCAATTTCACGGTCTGAATCATTATAGAAAAAAAGTTATAGTGAAAATGGTGAGATGACCTGTAAATAACATACCTTAGAAAACACCATCAAAATAATTTATCCTTCCTTGCATTTCGGCCTTCTTTTCTTCACCTTCACTTAGAATTCCGGTTTAGATATCCTTGGTTACCTCAAACACATATAGATATTCAATATGCTCAAGTGTGATTCAAATGAGAGAGCCCTGCCTCTAATTTATACTCTTCAAGTAGCTTTCTTGAAAAACATCTTCTAGGTCACTTGGCCCACTTTCCTTATTTTAGGGTTGGGTCCATTTCTAATTTCTCCATTAAATTTATTATTGAAATAATTTATTTTGTATTCACTTTGAATTATAATACACTCATCACTTCACTTTATTATTTACCTTTTAAAATCTCTTAAACCACTTTGATTACTTTGACCTTTTGGGGCTTCTAGATGACATATGAGGGTCCTCCAAATTCGTAAGGCCATAACTCTCAAACCGTGAGGAGTTATGTGACGTTCTACATACTAGCAAAAATGGCATGACATGTACTATCCATATAGAATAGTATTATCTGAAAATATATCATAACTCATACCGTTACCCATCAAACAAACTTGGGTCCATTACCCAAACCTGGGGTCTCCAACTTCTCATGGCCATAACTCTCTAACTATGAGGAATTATGTGACGTTCCACATACCACCGGAAATGACATGAAAAGCACTATCCATCGAGGATATTTTCCCTGACAAATGGCATAAACTTGCTTTTCCATACTAGTATAGTTAAGCTCAGAATTTTGTAATGCCTTACTCATAAAAGCAATGGGTTGCTCCTGACTTTCATCGTTTTTCTGGAGCAAGACCCCTGCAATAGTGTCTTCTGAAGCAAAGGAGAAGATTTGGAAATCTTTTGAGTAATTTGGACTAATTAGCACTGGAGATTTGCCAATTGCATCTTTAATACTTTTGAAAGCATTCCTTCCTTCTTCTGTCCACTCATATTTAGTATCTTTCTTTAACAACTTAAGGAGTGGTTTCATTAACTTAGCTAAGTTAAGTAAGAACCGTTTGACGAAGTTTATCTGTCGAAGAAAAGATTGAAGGGCTTTCTTGGTTGGGGATTGTTGTCGTCCTTATACACACTTGCAAACGTGAGCTAAGTCCTGCTCACTTAGTGTGTCCTCGGAGGCACAATGCCTAAGGTGAAAGTTCACGCCGTCACTTTGACTTGAACCTCTTCCGTCTAGGCTAACTCCTAGGGAAGCCAAGGGGGGTAGACCCTAGTTACTAGATTAGATTAAGAATTTAATGTTCTAGGAGTTGGTTTTAATTAGTTAAAAGGTTAAGGGGAATCTAGCCTATGATGTCAATCAACAAATGTAAGATGCAACTATCTAAGTATGAGAGTCAGACCTTTTCCTAGGGCAATTAAGACTAGTGCCTAAGATTGGGCAACGGGGTCAACTAAGTTAGGGGGATGTTCGTTACGAGATAATTACAAGTTTACAAAAGATTACAAAAAGATAGATACAACTAGATACAAAAGAATATAAAGATATATAGATTAAGACTAGATACAAAATATTAACAAGTGCTTGAAATGTGTAGGAAAGAAGATATTCAAAGATGAACAACCATCAACACATCAACACATCAAGCCAAGCATGCTCAATATAGATAGACTTCCGTTGGACCGCTTTTCAATGGTCAAGAGACGCAAAGCACTCAAGACCCAATCAAGAGAATGAATGCTTCCTGGTGGATGCACACTTCTTGAAGGATCACATCACAAGTACAAAAATTAAGGATAGATGAAAAACGTGTAAAGCCAAATATTCCAAATGAAAGATTTAACCACTTAGATATTATTTTTACAACACATCAATGATAGTTTGCATATGAATGTAAATTGAAAGACAATGAGATCAGTGAACTTGCAAGTGTGTAATTGTATTGCTGATGTTGTAGATTGAAAATTAAATTAAGTGATTAAGTGTGAGATTAATTTTAGCCCTATTTAGGTGTCAACCCAAAAACTCTCCTCTCCCTATTACCAAGTGGTTGCTGGATGCTTAAGAAGTGAGGCAACAAGGCCTACCCTAGCTTCATAGGTCAACCGTAAGGCCAAGTACTCTAGAAAAACTTCCGTGGCTTTCCTCAAAACCCCAGTTTTTAAATGGCGAAGATGGTGAGTTATGGTGTCCTATTAAGTCTAATTAATAAATTTTAGACCTATGAGCTAAATATTGCAAAGTGTGACTGAGTGCTTGTAGCTTGCTCAACGAAGGATTGCCAAAATATTGAAGACGAGTGTGAACTCTTAACAATGAAATTGAAGATTTAGTTCTTAAATGTTGAATTATTGCATGTAAATGTAAGAACTAAAATGCTTGTGAAACTGAGATCTAAAAAATGCTGAAGGCTGAGGCCTTTAAACAAATGTATTGCAAGTTAAAACTTAGTTTCCGGAAAAGGCCTTGGGGACCCAAACCAGAATTAACGATTGAGTTCTTAGTTTATTAGATTGCACATGTGAAGTGTAAGAACTGAAAGTAACTTGCGGAATTGTAAAAGATGATTAGTTTATGCCTTTATGAAACCAGTGTTAGCATGCGCATGTGTAAGATAAAGATTAGATAAACTGAAACTTGCATGCAACGGAAAATAAAGATCTGATCTAAGCCAGCATGGGCTCTAAGCTAGCATGTGTTAAGTGTGAGATCTACTCTAGATTATTTTAGCTTTAATCATGCATGTAGAAATCACGACTAATCTAGCTAAGTTTGCAAAGTAAAGACTGAAGGAAAGGAAAGCAAGCCGCTTGGGTACAACTCCTTTGGGCTTGCGTTTACAGTATTTTAAAGAGGAAAAAAAGATGAGAAAGTGTTACCACTTCAAGGAGTTGTTCTGAGGGTGTGTTGTGTATGAAAATTGGACAGCATGCCCTTTTGTCCTAGTAAGAACTTGCAAAAATTAGCAAGCTATTGCTTGCTGATTTGAGCTGCAACACACTCAACAAAGTTATGAAATTTCTGTTTTTAAACAGAAATTTCGTGCATACAAAAACCAGAAAATTGTATTGATTAAGTGACCAATCTAAGCATGTTAGATACCAAAAACCGAATCTGAAAGAATGAGGAAGAGGGATAGAGAATGCTAGTGATGTGTAAGCGAAGATGAGGGTACATTCGTCCTTGAAGCTATCCCAACAACTTCATAGAGGTGATATGCAAATTTAAACCAGAAGTGAGATGGAAAAACAGATAATATCTTGCATGCATAGACAATACAACATAGTTTCTATTATATAAGCATGCACAAAATATATAGGTGGGCAACTACACTATTGCCTCACCTAGCCTAGTAAACTAATTTACTTGAGCAACTATTTACCAAAACACATAAAGATTCAGAATGATATCACCTCACAATGAGTGGCAAATCCAGACTAATCTTGAACGCCACAATATCCTCCAAAGCAGTTTCTGTATTATTAAATGGGAAGAGGTTGTAGCGTCAATGCTGCTACAAGCTTTTCAAGAACCGAAACCAATGAAGCAATGTGAAAGTAATGAGAGAGAGAGAGATATGGGAAGAATTCAGTAGCATAACAATACTGTGAAGAATGATCTTAAATGAGGGAGTGAGAGGTTTCTTATATAGCCTTGAGAGACCAAAAAACCCCTCTTGGATCTTTGACAAGTGTCAAACATCCAAGGGACAAGACAACTCAAAGACAAAAACGAGCCAATGAGGGACTAAGCTTTTAGGGTGAGGGGAAATGGCAAGTGTGTGAGTTGGATGAGGATAAAGCAATGAAGGAGGGGCGAATTGGTAAGAGGAGTTCACGCATGCCATAAGGGAGAAGTTTCATGTTTTGAAAGGAGATGTTTCCATCTCTATGTTAGGTATCCCAAAAAAACAAAGGTAAAGCGTGAGTTAAAAGGGAAGGGCACGAGGATTGGAAGAAACGTGGAGTGTGGTGGACACACTCCTTAAAGGAAAGCGAGTGGTGGAGGAGAGGCCCCACGCCTTAGTTTAAAACAAACCAATGTAAAACGTGAAGTTTCCAAATAAAAAAAAGGGAAATGCATGAGGTTTAGATGGCTGGCGTGAGGTATACGTGAGGTAGGAGTGATGCGTGAGGTGTGGCTTGGAGTGTGGAGTCCACACTCTAAAGTGGGACATGGAAGGTGAGAAAGGGCGTAGAGTGTAAGAGGAGACCCACGACTTAATAAAATATGAGTTTATTATATCACATGGGAGAGGGGACGTAAGCTCATAAGGGGAATTAATTAGAAGATGAGTAATAATTAAAGGTGGGTTTAAAAGGTAGGTAAAGGTTAGGAATAAGTTAGGTGGGTCCCTCTCATCATTAATGCCACTTACTTCACCTGATTTGGACCATTATTACAAAATTTACATTTTCCCATGTTCTGGGTTTGGCAATTAAAATCGCCGTTTTCCAAAAAAACTCCTAAGTGGACAAACAACCTAGCAAAATTTGTCCGACTGAGTTGAAACTTGGTCCATGGGTGTAGGAGGTCTCATTAGCTTTCTTTTGAGTACAAATACCCCTATCAAAAATCCCGGGACCTAAGTTTTACATTAATTACCCATAATTAATTAATTAATTAATTCCAAAACTTAAAAAAAACCTGGCTAAACTTGACGGAATTTCGCGTGCTGTCATACATGGTCATTTACAACATTCCTAAACACTAGCTATCTAGGAATAACTTTATTAGAATGCCTTTCACCACTTTGGAGGATTTATTGGGTGGGAATGAAAAATTCAAGGGAGATTAACCCGGCTGGTTAGGCCACATTAACCTCCTGAGGATAAAAAACACTCAGCGAAAGGAACTCTCCTAATGAAGAAACCCTAAGACAGCTGACCTAATATGATCCATGTAGACCTATTACATTATAAACCCGCGCAGGGGTGCGGTAATCCCGCTTACAAAACTGTGTGCTGGAGCAAAAAATGCCTTGTAGAACCAAAAAGCCTTCGACATGTTTGTATCTGTTGATGCATATCTTCATGGTACATGGAGTTGACCCCCTAGTTGAATAGGCGGTCAACAAGGGTAAAGGAACTTTTTGTATGCCTTCGACCCTTTCAGGGTCCATTTTTACCTCGTCTTTTGCTATAATGTGACCAAGCAACTTGCCTTCGTCAACACCCAAAATAGACTTAGCTGGATTCAAAGAGATTCCATACTTCCGTCACCTTTCAAACACCTGCCTAAGATGACTTATGTGATCTGACCTATTCTTAGAAAAAACTGTTAATTCATCTTTGTAGATTTCTATGATTTTACCTATTAATTCATGGAAGGCAAAATCCATGACCCTCTGAAAAGTGACACCTGCATTAAGTAAGCCAAAAGGCATCCTTAGGTATTCAAAAGTGCCCCAAGGTGTGGTGAAGGTAGTTTTCTTTTGATCTTCCTTCCTCACCAAAACTTGGTTATAACCTGAGAAGCCATCCAACATGGACATAATCTTGGAACAAGTTACCCTTTGAAGTAGGGTCTCCATGTTGGGTAGGGGATAGTTGTCTTTAATACATGCAAGATTTAAGTTTCTAAAATCAATACATAATCTTATTCCCCCACTCTTTTTTCTGACAACTAAGTTGGAGCACCAAGATGAATGTCTGGTTGGAGCAATGATTCCAGCATCCAACATTTTCTTAAGCTTGGCTTGAACTAGAGGTGCCAACTTAGGATTTATTCGCCTAAGTTTTTGTCTGAAAGGTTTTGTATCATCCTTGAGGGGATAGTGTGTTGAAACACATCCTCTTTGTATGCTTTGAGCTCATCATATGTGAAAGCAAACACATCCCTATACTCTTGGACTAAGCTGATCAATTCCTTTCTTTCTTTTTCTGAGGTTCCTTTTCCAATTTTTATAAACCTTGGGACTTCCTCTATCCCAATGTTGATTTCAATATAATTGCCAAGCTTTATTGTTTCCTTTTTCTTTTTGTACATATCATGCATGTCAAAAATTTCTTCTAGGGCAACTATTCCTCTGGGAATTGGATTTTTAATAGGATTATCCTCCTCAACATATTCTTTACCCTCCTCCTTGTAGCTGACATTAAAATCTGAGAATTCTTTTACATTATGGATGAACCTTAGAACTTGTTCATCATCCTTGAAAACCTGCCAATGGTCAATATTATCTGGGACAGAGGGCCTAAAGATTATCTCTAACTTTCTTTCTCCTTTGATTAGATCTTCTGAGGGCTGGAGGGTAGAAGCTGCTACAACTAGACTATCAACCAAGCTGTTTTGATCCCTAGGGATAACAATGAGATCCATAGCATCAAAGAATTCTATGGCATCCCATATAACATTTCTGTATCTTCTTAACCTCTCACTTTAGCATGCATACTTATTTTTTACTTGGAGAATAACTAAGTCTGAGTCACCCTTTATATTCAGAATTTTGATACCCATGTCCTTAGCAATTTCCAAGCCTAGCAAAAGTGCCTCATACTCGGCCACATTATTTGTTGCATCAAACTCAAGTCTGAATGCAAAATTGTAAGTCTTTCCAGTTGGAGATTTTAAAACAATTCCTGCCCCTTTGCCTGATCTAGAGTGGGCTCCATCAAAATTCATCTTCCAAGCTTTATTGCTTGTTTTTTCATCTTTGAATTTTTCTTGAGCTGGTGCTAAGAAGTTAGAACATATGGAAAATTCACCCATATCAGACACTTGGCATAAAAACTCATCAAATTGCTCTTTAGGGTCTTCTATATGATACTTCCTTTCTGTTTCCCTAAAAAGTCTGGAACTCTTAGTTGAGGGAGGAGGGTATGGAATAGTAGCAAATGTCAAATCCATATTCAAGCAGCCACCTGTATGAGCTCTCCATTTCCTAGATAGAAGCATCCCCCATGGATCTGGCACATCTATAACAAGAACATCCATTTTCAATGCAAATTTAGGATGGAAAGCTAGCTTGATCGGGAGGTCTATGATTATTCCGTGTGTTTCAATTTCTCTAGAGTCCATGGCACACACATTTTGATAAGGCCTTGTGCTTTTAAGACCTAATCTTTGCATAATCCCTTTGGTGATGATGTTTGATGAAGCCCCTGAATCATACATGCAGTTGTGTAGCGATTGATCATTTATTTCTAATGATACAAAAAAAGGAGGGTTTTCTTCCTTAGTCCTATCTTTGCTAGTTAAGACCACTCGAGGATCTTCATGTTGTTCCTTAACCTTTTCTTGATCTTTTTGAACAACTTTATTACTTGGAGGATTTATAGCTTGCAGAAGCGTTTCTTTCTGTGAGGGAATTTTCAAGAGGTCTGACACTGAAACCAAGGCCTTTGCATTTGATATCCAACTACCGAAATCAACATTTAGATTAGCAATTGGAGTGTGTGTAGGAGTAGTTACCTTTGTAAAGTTAGGTTGAGAGTTGCTTGTTCCTTCTTTCCCCCTCCTTTGGTAGACTATCCCTCTGTGCCTTGCCATCTCTAAGATCTGCTCATCTGTAGGTTTGTGACCATATAACTTAGTCACATTATCATACTCTTCAACCACTTGATTACTTTGCTTACTTCTTTCTTGCATCTAAAGCCAATAATCCATAGATAAAGGGTGAGCTTCACCAAAGTTATTGATGTGGTTGAAGTTTCTGGGCTGCCCTACAAAGTTGTTTGCTGGAGGAAGGCCTTGTTCATTTTCCTGGCAAAAAACTGGATAGGTAGATTCTTCGTGAAAGTCTTCAAAAGCTCTACAAAAAGGTGGTGCTTCTTCATTAACCATGTTATTTGACTCTAGTTGATTAGGGGGCCTTTGGTCTTGAGGGGGACCTTTTCTTTGCCACCTATCATTATTTGGTCTAGGTTGAAACCTATTGTTTTGAGACCTTTCCATAGCTATCAACCTATTTTGCATGGCACTAAGCTGAGTAGCATGGGTAGCTTCCATTCTCTTGACCATCTCAGTAACGACCTTTAGGGGGTTGAAATTAGGGTCTTTATTTTCAGGAGCTGCAGCCGCAGCCTTGTCCTTCGCCTTTGTTTGCCTAGAAGAACTACCTCTACCGAAACCAGGAAGGTTGGACTTGCCTGAAGCCTGCATGTTTTTATGAATTTTGACTACTATATCTTGCGCTGACTTGAGGTTGAGGGGTTCCTTATCTCTAAGATGGTATCTCATTTCCCCTCCAAAAGCCTCGACATAGTAGATTAAAATAACATCATTTGGAGGCTTCATATCAATATGCATGCTGGAGACAAGTTCATTAAATTTTTCATTAAACTCATCCATTGTCTCATTCTCATTCTTTTTGATTGAGTTAAGGGCTGCTAACAACTGACGGTGATCTTTCTTTTTCTCCCATTTTTCTGTGAAGGCATCTAGAAGATCTTTGAGCGTTTTGAAGGTGTTGTCAGGCATATCCTCAGACCAATCCAAGGCATCTTCTTCTAAGGAGAGGACAAATAATTTCATTTTAACATCCTCATAGTCATGTGTTGCACACCATTTGTTAGTACATCTCATAAAAGACTTAATATGCATTTTGGCAGACACAACATTATTTCCTTGGAAACTAGGCAATTTTTCAAGAGCTTTTTCTGGGAGAGCATGTGGATAATTATTTATTGCAGTGAAGTCACATTTATCATATATATCCATTTCTGAAGTAAAGATTTTATTAACAAAGAGCAGGTGAATATCAGAAATGGACTTGGTCCCTAAATGACTAAGGACTCTACGGTAAGAGGCTTTGGCTAACCTCCTTCGATAAACCTTTTCAAGTTCAGGAATGAAATTAAGTGGGCCTTCTGAGTTCCTCCTTGTAGAATACTTAGTCAAATTGGAATTAAGTGGAGTCGCCATATGGTTGAGTCTATTTTTGATAAAATACAAGCATCAAAAGAAAAAATAAGTAAAAACAAAAAAGGAAAAACAAGTCGTGTTCTGGGAATAGAAAGATTTATCCCCGACAACGGCGCCAAAAATGTTGCTGCCTTATACACACCTGGGGTAACGTGGAATAAACCTTCAATCCACTTGGTGTGTCCTTGGGGGCAAGTTTAGAGTGAAGGTGCTGTCACCTGATTCTCAACTCCTCCATCTAGGCCAACTCCTAGCAAAGCCAAGGGGGGTAGTCCCTATAAAAATAGTCTAAGGCTCTTTTAAACTAAGAAAGCAAAAGAACTACTTCTAGGAGTTTATTGCTTTAAATAAAACAAACCATTCAACATTTAACATCCATCATCATCATTTGAGATAATCAATAAAGTACTTGTCCATAAGCATGCATATATCAAAGGATACAAGATCTGCAAGATTTAACAATATAAGTTAGCAAAAGTAAATGTTCATCTAAACTAGATTTGGTTCTTAGAAAAGGTCCCTAAAGTGGAGGTTGAACAATGCCACAGATCCAACAGGGAAACCCTCTGATTTGACACACAAGCTCAAGAAAGTGTGGGGGGATCCAACAAGGAGAACCTAGATCTCAAAGTTCCCGCCAGATAACCTCACAAATCCTCTTACGTTTCCACTAAAGCGAAGATTTCTTGTAGGATTTCCCTAATTAGACTACAAACAAGGTTTATTGATTTGAAAGAAATAAACTTTGCAACCTGCTTTGTAAAGAGAACTTGCAAAAGATACTTGGAAATTGAAAGATCTTTGCAACACTTGAAAGAGATAAACTTTGTACCCTGGTTTGTAACTGAAAAGAGAAATTGCAAGATACTTGGAAATTGAAAGATTGCAAGACTTATTGCTGATAGTAAACCAAAAACTCTTGAACTAAACATGCATAAAAGATTGAAAGTTCCTTTTAATTAACATGCATGTGAAATGTGAGTGTTATGTGTGTTAGATTTGCTTAACTTGTATTTGTGTTTGAGATAAAAACATTTAAACATGCATCAACAGAAATAAAGCCAAACCAAGACACACAAATCCCCCTAATGGGGATGGAGAAACTGGGCACAAAAGGGGCCGCTTTTATTGCATCTATTACAACGAGAACAAAGTTCTCTTTGAGCTTAACTTTAGAAACTTGGATCCTTATAAGTTTTGGATCTTGAAGAAACTACAAGAAAAAACAGGAGAAAAACTTCGTTGATGAAGTAGAAAGCCCCCTGGGTGCCCCGAAAGCCTTGATTTCGCCAAACTCGACAGGATCTCCCCTTGTTTTTGGATGGACCTGCTAAAACCAACAAGCAAAATTAGTTAGAAGATGATAGAAATCAATTTAAAAGACTAATTCGAACTTGGAAATTTTATTCAAAATTTTATTCAAAATTTTTTGAGACCTTTTCGACACTTTGCATGAACCTAACTTGGGCTCTTCTAGTTGTTTTTGTTTGTTGTCCTAAAACAACAAGCATAGGACAGTTGGCTAGCTTGATTTTAAATGCGAAAGAAAACAATTAACTAGCTTAAGATCTAGATGAAAATAACCTAGAAATTGCAAGAAAAATGCTTAGATCTACTTCTTTAATTAGAAAGAATTCCAACTAGATCTAGAAACTTAAAGCATGCAGCATTAGATAATCAGATTAAACTTTTAAAGCAGATGTAAACAACATGCAACCAAAGAAATAGAAAGAGAGAAAATTTTATCAAGTCTTTTGGAGTTTTTGCTTGAGACTGGAACACTTGGGCTATGGGGTCCCTTTGATGTGAGGAAGAGGGAGAATGTCTTCTTTTAGAATTCCTTGGACAAACAACGGATGCAACCAAGCTCCTTTGCCTCTCCAAGAGAAAGATCCTGCATGCAACACAAAATACCTACAAATAGCTGTATACTTGGTGTTTTTCTACACAGAAAACCTCAAGAGCATATTAGTTTGAACAGAAACAAAACATGCAATGAAATATTAAGCATAGATAAACAAGTGAATCAAATAGTAAGCAAACTAAATAACTCACTCCAATTAGATAATAGTGTCCTTATGATCAACCAAGTAAACAAAAGACAAATGCAAAATACCAATGTTACATCACCTCATGTAAGTCCAACATTCATCCACACATAGTACCACACACCATAGATGAGCTCCAAAGTCTTTATTATTCCAATGAAAAGATAACAACAATGATACACAAGCTGCCTGAAACCGAACTAGTAATGGAGGAGGGGTAAGCTTGTTTATATAGCCTAAGGGGTGACAAGTCTAAGAGAGATGCGTGAGAGTGAAGGAGGAGATGCGCATAGGGTTAGGGAGTGGCGCACTTAGTAAAGGGGAGATGTGTGGAGTGAAGTGGGTAGTGGAGTAGGGTGATGAGGTAGTGTAGGGTGAGTGAGGTGGAGTGAAGTGGAGTGGAAGGGAGAGTTAGGAGGTGCGTGAGGGTTTTGGGATGTGCGCCATCCCATGAGGATGCGCTACCTAAGCTAGTGGGGTTGAGTCCCCTCTTTGGGATCTCCTCCACACCTTTCATCTCTAGTGAAGCCACCTCCACCTTAGTTACACTTGTTTTGGTCTTCAATCAACCGGGGACATAAGAAAAACATGTTTTCAACATGTTCCCCAGTTCTCCTAAAAAATAGGAAATGAATTAAATTACCCCTTTTCCGTAAATTTCGATTAAATTTCATTTTTTAGTGATAATAATCACTTTTTTGTCTCGAAAGAAGGGAAATAAGGGTTTACATGATACTTTGGACTGGAAAACGGCCATAAATATGGCATTTGACAATGTTTGATGCCATATTTTTACAATTTATTGACTTAGAATTAAAAAATTCCATTTTTGCGGGAATTTAATTATTTCACTGAAACATTAAAAAAAACCTATCAAACCTCGTTGCAATTTCCATAAGATTCAATCAAGATGACCTAGTATGAGCTCATATACATTTAGACACTAGGCATTGGTTTTCCATGCCAAGGCCTAACCACCAGCACATACTCCAGCTCTGGAGTCAGTCTTCTGAGTGAAAAAACTTAGAAATTATTTAATTGCCCACAAAGGCACGCACAAAAAATAATTAACAAGTGAAAAAAGACACTTTAGAGTACATGCTCGTACCTAGGTCTTAGGTGGCCAATAGCCTTTTACAATATCTCATACTTAGGTCATTTATTACAATGGTGGAAATGCAGGAAAATGTGGTCTTTTGAAAGACCGGTTGAACTCTGAACTCTGTCATATGAGCACTGATTGCTCATTCTTTGGCGGCTCTTCAGGAAATCCAGCTTGTGAAAACTGGTGGATAACAAGCCACATGTGCCAAAGTAATACCATACTGAGAAAAAAATGCCAGTAACTCAACTGATCAGAACACAGTAGCATTATTAGTCGTGATCTTCTGTGGGACACCAAATCTGGTGAGGATACTGTCCTCCAAAAACCCGACAATAGTAACACTGGAAGATGTCCTCAGTGGCACTACTTCCACCCATCGGGTGAAATAATTGGTGGCTAGTAGTATCCATGTATGTCCTAATCTTGTGTGCGGTGGTTTGAGCAGAAAAATGTCCACCACACACTCCAGAACGAAGCTCTTTTAAGAGCTCCTTGGACTCATCCAAGTCCACACACCGCAAGATCACTCCTTCAGGATTCCTCCATCGTAATCGTCCCTGCTACACACAACACTTGGCAGCACGAAGCTGCAAAGATCACCTCTGCGTCTTGGTAAAGTTAGGGGGATATGACAAATTTTTCCAAATATAAAATGATATCCTGTCACCAATCTGAACTCTTGAATGGATCAATTAAGAGATTTACCTGAGCACTTACATTTCGATTCTTGATAGCCTCCAAGTTCTTCTCCGCTATCAACCTTGCTAAACCTTGGCCTCTTACCAACTTGGTAGGCCTCACTTCTAAGTCATACTCTTGAGTCTTAGTGATCCACCTCCCCTTGGTTCCATTACAATCCTTTTGAACCAAAATTTCCTTGACCATGGGGTGGGGGACATAGGCAATGATGCGTGAGTTCCAAAAGTAAGGCCTAAAGTGGGCCAACCCCTTCATGAAGGCCTAGGCTTGCTTCTCCATTGGTTTGTAGTCCAATTCTACTCCTTGCAAGGCCTTATTGATGAAGGCTATGGGCTGCTCCAATCCATCCTCATTTTTCTACAGTAACACAACAACCATGGTTGAATCAAAAGCAAAAGAGAAAATTTGAAAATCTTTAGCGTAATCAGGACTAATAAGGACCGGTGAGTGACACAAATCTTGTTTAATGCCATTCAAATCCTTCTTGGCTTCGTCACTCCACTCGAGGTCATGATCTTTCTTCAACATATCAGATATGGGCTTGGCTATCTTTGCAAAGTTGGGCACAAAACGCCTCACAAAGTTGATCCTATCGAAGAATGACTGAATGCCCTTCCGACTAGATGGGAGTGGGATCTCCATGATACCTTTGACCATTTCAGGGTCTATCCTTACTACCTCCTTAAATACAATGTGCCCGAGCAACTTTCCCTCAAATACCCCAAGAATTGACTTCTTCGGGTTAAGAGAGATACCAAGAGACCTGCACTTGTCAAAAACCTTTCTCAAATGATTAACATGGTCATTTCTATTCTTTGAATAAATAATCAAGTCATCCTGATATACTACTATGAATTTAAACAAATAATTTGAAAAAGCATAATCCATAACATGTTGGAAAGTTGCACCAACATTCATCAATCTGAAAGACATAGGGATATATGAATAAGTTCCCCAAGGAGTAATGAAAGTTGTTTTGTACTTGTCCTACTTGTCCACCAATACCTGATTGTAATCGGAGAAACCATCCAACATAGACATCATACCTGATCCAGTCACTTCTTGAAGAATGTGTTCCATGCTAGGCAAGGGGTAGTTATCTTTGAGACATGCACGGTTCAAATTTCTAAAATCAATACAAATGCGAATCTCACCTGATTTTTTCCTTACCAGCACACAGTTGGCTACCCAGTGAGAATACCTGATTGGCTCGATGATCCATGCTTCATACAATTTTTGGAGTTCTTTCTGAATCGTGTGCGCCGCCTTGTGGTTCATGTATCTCAATCTCTACCTAAAAGGTTTGACGCCTTCTAGCATTGGTATTGCATGGTTAATGATCTTTGGGTCATATGCTTTAAGCTCATCATAAGACCATGCAAATACTGTTGAAATAATGTAACTGCAAAGAGTATTCTTGTTATTATTAATATATTATTCATAGGATCAATCCCCATTGTGGATTGATCATGTCGGTTATTGTAATAGGACCAAATCCCCTTTTGCGGATTGGTCAAAAGACAATTGTAATAGGCAGAATAAGAAGTCGGCCCCAACAGA
>JASDQU010010335.1:245111-260999 GCA_032191745.1 Picea mariana | reverse complement strand
CCGTATAAGGCTTTCTTCAATCAACAGACATGAGACTTCCTGTCTTCAACCTCAAATCCTTGGGGTTTCTCTATATACACTTCCTCTTCGATAACACCATTTAGGAAAGTTGTCTTCACGTCCATCTGGTGCAGCTTCCATTTCATCTTGGCAGCAAGAGCTATAATGGTTCTGATCGAAGTGTATCTGGTCACAGGAGTGAATGTATCTTCATAGTCGATACCTTCCTTCTGGGAAAAGCCACGAGCGACAAATCTTTCTTTATATTTCTCAATACTTCCATGAACAACATGTTTTATTTTGAAGAGCCATTTTGATGATACCACATCCTTATTTTTTGGTCTGGGAACTATTTCCCATACATCATTCTTTATTATGGATTGGTATTCCTCTGTCATGGCATCTGCCCATTCCTTCTTCTGGATGGCCTCTTCAAATCATGTGGGTTCTTCATCAAGTAGATTGCACATCAAAGCCGTGTAACTAGAGAATGGCTTTGGTCTCTTCACCTGTCTCGTGGTTCCTTCTGGAACGCCATACTTCTCTCCATTTTGAATAAGCTCTCTTGCCCAAGCATGCTTTCTTTTATGAGAGAAGGTCATTTTAGGAGGTTCTTGAACTTCTGTTATATCATGGTCTTCAAGAGTCTCCTCATCAGGGGAAGCTATGACTTCCCTTACAGGTTCTGCAGCTCTGGAAACTTCCCTCATGGATTCTGTAGTCCTGGGATTTACAGGTTCCTCTTCATATACTTCTTCAAGATGACATCTTCTCGATTTCTTAAGTGTTGCTTCTTCATCAAAGGTCACATCCATGCTGATCTCAATGTGGCGGTGACCAGGTATGTAGATTCTGAAGGCCTTGGATAGCTCACAGTATCCTACAAATATTCCCTTATTTCCGGAGGGTTCCAACTTGTTTCTTTTCTCTTTTGGTATATGGATAAACAATGGACAACCAAATATTTTGAGATGGCTTACCTATGGCTTCTTTCTGGTGAACATTTCTTCTAGGGTCTTGAACCCTAGTGCACTATGGGATAATCAGTTTTGCACATAAACAACTGCCATTGCTGCTTCTGCCCATAAGCACATAGGAAGATCTTGATCGTGAATCATGGTCTTCACAGCTTCCATAATTGTTCTGTTCTTCCTTTCAGATACATCGTTTTGTTGAGGATTATAGGGAGTAGTGAGTTCCCTCTTGATCCCGACATCTCTGCAGAAGTTTACGAACTCCTTCAAGGTATATTCTTCTCCATTATTTGACCTAAGTATCTTAATCTTTCTTTCAGAAATATTCTCTATCAAGGCTTTGAATTCCTTGAATTTACTGAATACTTCATCTTTAGATTTTAAGAAATATATCTAGGCCTTACGAGAATAATCATCAATAAATGATACATAGTATACATACCCGCTAATGGAGGATGATGGCATTGGGCCACACATGTTTGAATGGATGAGTTCCAATGCTCCTACTTTGTTGTCCCTCTTTGGAAAGGGGTTCTTGATGTTCTTCCCTTGCGTACATCCATTGCATATGCCTTCTTGATCAACCTTGAGTTCTGGTAAACATGTGACAACTTTTCATATGTATGGTAGCACCTTATAGTTGATGTGGGCCAATCTTCTATGCCAAAGTTCGCATGAGTTTTCGATGGCATGGGTCATAGTAGTTTCTGGGTGACCCTTCAACTTATATAAACCATTTTCTTCACTTCCGATGACGATTGCTTCATTTAAGGTTTCTCCCTTAGCCCACATAAGAACTTCTCCATCTATGAAGGAAACTCTATAGCCTTTCTTGTCTAAAGCTGATATGGAGAGTAAGTTCTTCTTTAGGCCCGGTACATAGAGTATGTCCTTCATTGTTATTGAGTTTTCTGAATCTATCTTATAGTTTGATTTTCCTATTCCCTTGATGGGATATTGATAATCATCTCCAAGAGTTACTTTCTGAGAAAACTTCTTTTCTGAAATACAAGAGAGAGTATTTTTCTTACCCGTCATCTGCTTTGATGCACTGCTATCAATGAGCCATGTGTCCTCTCTAGGTGATACATATCCTGAGAGAGCTGAGATCAAGACATGGTCCTTAATCATCTTCATAGGTGGTTCTTCATCTTTGGCAATGTGAGCATGTTGCCGTTTGTGCTTCCTCTTGTTCTCTTCTCTTCTGACTGGACAATTATTCGCCTTGTGTCCCATCTTATCACAATGATAGCATTGTATAGATGAGAGATCTCGTCCCTTGCGTTGTCTTTTCTTCTGAAAATTTCTTGAATGAGATTCTTGGTTTTTGAACTTGTTTGATGGTTGCGGTTCTCTATGAGATTCCCTTTTGAAGTAGGGTTTCTTCCTTCCTCCTTTTGTATGAGTATTTAGGGCTTGATCATCGTCCCTTGCTAGTAGTGCTTCACGGTTGGCTACCCTTGTCTCTTCTTGGGTGCATTCTTCCCATAGGCTCTCAAACTGTAGTTTCTCCTTTCTGCCACATACTGACTAGATGAAGGCATCCCAAGGTCTTGTGAGACCATTTAGGGCGGTTATTACAAATTCATCTTCGTCGATGGTGTCTCCAATCGCTTTCAACTGTTCTTTTATTTCGGAGATTCGGTAGAAATATTCTTGAATCATTTCTCCTTTCTGCATCTTGGTATTCTTTAACTGAGTTCTTAGATTCATCTTTCGATTGATGTTATTTCCTTCATATAGTTTGCTTAGAGCATCAAACATCTCCTTCAAAGTTTTCTTTGACGATACATAAGGGATCAGGTGGTCTTTGATTGAATCTACAATGATTCTCTGAGCCCTGATTGAGTCCTTCTGATGCTTCGCTTTCTCTACGGCATCTTCAGGTTCCTCCACTTCTTCTTTGATAAATCTTGATAGGTCATTCTTTGGAAGGATCAGACCGATCCTATACTTCCAGGCACGAAATTTGTCTATGCCTTCTAGTTTCTCAACAAGCTTTGTGCTTGCAGACATCTTGTACTTGCGTAAACAAAAATAACCAAAAATTGAAAATGTTCAAAATCAAATTTTGACTTTACCAGGAGGTGCGCTTGGCTGAGGCGAGTAGCCTAGTGTCCTCGGATCTAAGAAAATCCAATTTTTAGCTCGTCAAATTTGATCTGCGGATTTCTGGACTGGTGCTTCTGGTACTTCTGGTACTAGTTTTCTGGTACTTCTGGTACTTTTGTGAAACTAGGGTTTCACTTTTCGAGAAATCCATCCACTGAAAAGGTGCTCTCTAGGTGCCAAATTGATCCTGGGGGGAGGGCGCAACTTTCTAGATGTTTAGGGAGCCGAAAAAAGATAATTTTTCAAAACCCTAATTTGCAGGTGCTTCAACAATGACGTTTTTCTCTTGCAAATAGTGTTTCCTTCAGGTTGGCTCTGATACAATGTTAATGTTTATGCCATTATTATAGTTCTTTGCATTTCAATAGATAAGAGAAACATAAGAATAAGATCACTGAGAAATACACATTCACAAGAGACACAACATTTATCCTGGGAAACCCTCAAGGGGAAGAAAACCTAGCAAAAACTTCCTTATCATAAATTGCCAATACAATGTTCAAGAGATAACTCAAACCAATACAGATAGTCCTCTCCAAGAGATGCGCCACTCTTCTCCCTCTCTCTTTTGCCGGTAACAGATCAGAACTTGTCTCTCAAACTGAGCAAGTGAGTTGTGTGTTTGAAGTGAGGCGCTAGCCTCTTATTTCCACTTCATCCATCCATGCCATAACTCTAACTTACCAAACCCTAAAAATGACTTTTATTTGATGTGTGACACTTGTAACTCATCCAAGAGGGGTAGCTTTGCCTTCCCAAATATAAATAGAGTTATCTTGAGCTATTGTTATGCTACTGAATTTTGATACCATATCTTGAGCTATTGTTATGCTACTGAATTTGATACCATATCTTGAGCTATTGTTATGCTACTGAATTTTCCCTTCATCTCTCTCTCTCTTGTTCATTATTCTTACTTCTACTTTGCTCTTGAGAGTGTTGGAGCAACATGTTGTTACAAGACTCTCCTCTTGAGTAATAGAAAGACTTTGGAGGATTTGAAGAAACAAAGAGTATTCTTGTTGCTTCTTTCTACTATTGAGGTGATCTTGTTCTATTCTTCTTTCATTCTTACTTCAAGTTTATAGATCTAGAGTAGAAGCTCCAATCAAAGTATTTTGTTTGGATAGATTTGTGGTAGTATTATCATAGATCTAGTGAATTGTTTATTTGGGTATTTCAAAGTATTTTGTTTAACCATCTAGATCTACTCACATTCTATTTATTTTTGTAGTTCCCCTCACAACTTTTGCAGGTTTACCTCAAGGGTTTTATTGGGCTAGCCTCAAGGAATAGTCTACTCTTAAAACCTACCTAAAACTCCATTGCTTTTCAGATCTGATTTCTTTGCTCATTCTTTCCATATTTCAGTTTGCTAACAATCATGGATAGGTCGCATTAAATCAATTTTTATTGGGATACTTGTATGTGAAAAAATTCTGCATAAAAACATAATATTTTCTCAACTTTTGGTGTGTTGTGTAGCATTTTCAGCAAGCAATAGCTTGTTGGTTTTGCAGGTTCTTACTAGGTATAAGGGTTATTCTTTCCACTTTTGGTCATACAACACCTCAAGAGCTTATCCATTGATTGGTTAACGAAAACTCACCCTTTCCCTTCTCTTTCTAGCATTTCTAAGGTCATTATCTTGCTTCCAAACCCTCTTTTGCACAACAAAGGTAGGCTTGCCTCCACCTTGTGGCATTGTGAGTTGTTTGTTTCTTGCTTTTCTTTTCAAGTCATTTATATCATTGTTGCCTACACCTTGGGTGAGACATCCCCAAAATCGTGAGGCTAGATTAGTAATGTGTTTATGATTTTCTTATGCTCACATGGTTAAAATCTTCTAGAAGTAGATCTCACATTTACATAACTAATCTTAGCTTAAGCCCATGGAGGCATAGATTCACCCATAATTCTTTAAATATTTTAATCTTGCAATTTTCATTTTCATAACATCTATCTTAATGCAAGTCACACATGAGTAAATGGTAAAAGTTTAAATCTTTTCATTGACAAGTTGTTCTTGTCCTTTCATAACATTCATTTCTTTCAAGTTTCTCACATGTTTTAATGCTATAATCACATGGTGTAAGGGCAACATTTCATTTCAACTTTTCTTTCAAGTATTCTTACATGTTTCAATGCTATAATCACATGTTTTAAGAACACTTTCATAACTTATTAAAGTTTCGGTTTTGGGCATATTTCACTAATTTTGGGCAAGTAAAAGTCACTTAAACACTCTTAAACAACCTAAAATACTTAGCCTATAGGTATACCAACTTAATAGACAAAATATGACTCCTAAATTCACCATCTTCGCCATCTAAAACGAGGCTTGAGGAAGGCAACGAAAGGTGCTAGGCCGGGGACAGTCTCACGATGTGCGACGTCCTTTCCGGGAGTACTCGGGTCTTTAGGGTTGATCTGTGAAGCTAGGGTAGGCCTCATTACCTCACTTCTTGAGCATCCAATAGCCATTTGGTAATTGGGGGAGGAGGATTTTGGTTTGACACTTAGATAGGGTAATAAAATCTTTAACAATCTTTAAGTAACCTTTAATCTACTAATCTTTTGAACATCTTATTTTCATTGGTACATCTTGTGGTTGTTGGAACAATACTTGCAAGCACACATCTCTTTCAATTTTACATGCAAGTACACTTCATTTGTGGATTAATTATCTAAGTGTCAATCTTTTAAGTATTGTGGAGCACTTGTACTTTCAAGCCTTTCATTTATTTGATAAGTGTTCTTTATGGTGTGATCATTCAAGAGATAACACATCCCATTTGGAGGAATCTTCTTGTTTGGTCTTGAATGTTGTGGTTGCCTTTGAAAAACAATCCAATAGAGTAAGTGTTATTGGGGCATGCTTGGCTTAATGTGGATGATCTTTATGCTTTGATATCTTTAAATTCTTACACATCAAAGCACTTGGTTGACTTGTTTCTTTTGTATCTTTATATTTTGTAGTTCTTAGATATTCTTGTTGTATCTATTGTATCATCTATTCATCTTGTATCTAATTGTGGATTTGTATCTAACATTATTGTGAAGTAATTGTAATCATTGTTTTATTTTTAAATCTTTTGTAATCAACTCCCTCAAACATTAGTTGACCCATTTCCCCAATCTTAGGCACTAGTCTTAGTTGACTTAGGGAAGGGCTTGCTTGACATAAGTAAATCTTGCATCTTGCATTACTGCCTTTGCATCATAGGTTAGTCTTTCCCCCAACCTTGTAACTAATTAAAACCAACTCCTAGAACATAACGTTAATCATATCTAGCAACTAGGGTCTACCCCCCTGGGCTTCCCTAGGAGTAAGCCTAGACGGAAGATGTTCAAGTCAAAGTGACAGCGTGGGATTTGAACCTAGGCATTGTGCCTCCAAGGACACACTAAGTGAGAAGGACTTAGATCACGTTTGAAAGTATGTATAAGGATGACAACATGACCAAAGTCCGATTTAGAAGTCTCTGATGGACACCATACAAAAAGTCTCCGAAAAGAAAAAAAAAACTGAAGCTAAAGATCTGGATCAGTTTGCCACAGAATGTTGTCACATGACTCTGCAAAATATTCTTTATCAGTCATGAAATTTAATCCATAAACAAACAAGAACACACAGATTGCCAAAGATAAATCATACACCTTTAGAAACAAGTTGTTGGAAAATATGATTCAGTTTTGTATCTTGTTTCCTTCAATAAGACCCTGTTGTCATCAAGATGGTTAATCTTTCTAGTAAACTCAAAGTGAATGAAGAATGAAAGTAACTCACAAGTACAAAGCAAACCTTATAACAAAAGTTCTCCCTATGTTCTCTCTTCTCCTCTGTCTCTTCATTTGATTGAGCTTTTATTCTTTGCCAATAAGTTATGGTAGTTCAACTGCCTTCCATTTGTTAAGCTTAATTATCTTAGCTAATTTATTGAGACAAATAAATGATGATACATAAATAAGGGTTTATTTAAATAATAACTAAATAGGTGGGACCCCTTGTCACTCCATTTTCATTTTTTAAATGATTGTCAAAACATGAAACATAATACCCCCAAAAAATTACTTAAGTATTCGCCTTATAACTCCCATCCTCATAAATAGTCAAAATAGTTTAAGATCAAAATAAAACATGACTATAGCCAAAAATAGAGTCATATTCATGCTGTCCCAAAACATCCTGTCTGAATATGTCCTTGTTGTCCGAAACATTTTTTATCACATCAATAAGATTTGCTTCAAAAGAAAATCATTAAAATCACTAAAAACGATATTTGTTGTGTGATGCATTTTGCCTCTTTTCGTTGCTGCCTTCTTTTGATCCCATTTCTGACTTTTCCCGTGCAACAGTCTTCAACTAATTAAGACCTTGTGAGTAGATCTCACTGACGACATGGGAGAAACTCTCTTTGAGGTGAAGATGGGATGACACAGATTCAAAGGAATCTTTGGAGGACTTGGAAGGATTGACCACTCATTTTTCCTTATCTAGCTCTGGCTTGGGAACATTAGTTTTTAGCCTTTTTCTTGCATGAGAGGATTGTATTGGCGAGGTAGCATGATCAAATTGGGCATTTGGGTTGATTGGCAGTGTAGGAGGGGGTAATGGCAACGACACAGTAGGCCAACCATGGTGATGAGCTACAGGTTGATGAACAATTTCTTGCCATCCATCATTGGCAGGTGGTTCTGGTTGCATTGACACATGGGGGGGGGACATGGATGCCAGAGAAATTTTGACGTGGTTGGAAAGGAGGCCTCTCAGGTATAGGTTGCAGAATTCCTTGGCCAACTAGATTAAAAAATCCATCTTGTAAAAGTTGATTTAGGTCTTTTGGATTGTTGATTTTTCAATAAACGAGGTTAAGCATGTAGTTCATTTCAATTTGAATTTGTCTTAACCATAAACAAGAATGTTGTAGCAACCAAGATCACAATAAGAAACACCATGCACAAGAACACAAGAAGCATCTTGGAAAACCCTTCACAACAAGGGAAGAAAACCCAGCTAAATCCTTTGCTATATTCTTTAAGAGAAAGACCTTCACCACCAAGAAAGACCTAGCACACAAGAGGGTGCTCAAACCCTAGAAGACTAGCGCCCAAGAGAGGTGCGCACTTTTCCCAAGTACATTTACTTGGGANTGCTATATTCTTCAAGAGAAAGACCTTCACCACCAAGAAAGACCTAGCACACAAGAGGGTGCTCAAACCCTAGAAGACTAGCGCCCAAGAGAGGTGCGCACTTTTCCCAAGTAAATGTACTTGCTGAAATTTACAAACTCACATGAAAGATATATTTCAACAATGGGGATTTTACTTTTATTTATACTAACCTAAACCTGTCAACTGAAGTGTCTATTGGCTCAATAGGGTCGACCTCTCTAAGTCACATAATAATAATAATAATAATAATAATAATAATTATTATTATAATTATAATTAATATTAACCAAATTAATTATCTTTTACATTTATTATTAATCACATTAAGGTGGGGCCGATCTGTACCCTTTATATAACAATTAGGGTCATAGGCAGGTCTGACTCTTGAACAATATATAACAAAGGATATGATACACCCATTAGTGCTCATCCACTAGGGGCACATCCATAGGGATGTCATATCTCTGGTTCACTGCATTACATAGAAGAACCAGATCTTCACACGTTCACCTGTGCTCATCCATAGGCACGTCCACTCTACAGATATTCATTCCCACTGCCTCACACAGGAGAATAATCTGGAGTCTTCTTGTAAACTCTGCTGCTTAGAGGAGGCTAATACATCATCTTCATTTCTGTTCACATGATGATGCACCCAACACTTTGGGATTTCACATGTTCACATTGTGCTCAACCACATGCACGTCTAACTCAACAGATCGCCTTTCCCATTGGATAATCATTTGGATTTCTTCTCAACTCTCTGAATGGAAGAGGTCATCTATACGTTCCTAGCTCGGTGTCAGGTATGAACCACATACCCTTCTTAGGGGCTCTCTCTCAAGTTTGTAAGCTGAGAGAAAGACTCACATAGTTGCAATGATCCACATCTCACAGGTTTGCAAGCTGGAGAATGTCTCACATAACTGCATTCATCAACACTCCCTCTCAGCTAGGGATTCATTCTTTATCATGCCAAGTCTTACACAAATGTATTTTGAATTTTGTCTTGGCTAGAGTTATCGGCACTCCCTCTCAATTAGGGAGCCATTCTTCACGAAGTTAATTTGGTGAAGATATCTGCAATCTTCTCATGTGTAGGAAGGTACTGCATGTGTATGCTTATCCTCTACATCATATCTATGATATAAGGATATTTCATCTCATCGTATTTCGATCCATCAGGAAACACTGGGTTCTCAAGGAGCTTTACTCATGGCTCTTGGTTATCATCATAGGATCCATCTCATGGTCAAGTAAATCTGTCAAAAGCTTGTGAAGCCACATTGCTTTGCACACTCAATGTTATATACTCTGCCTTTGTGGTACTCAAGGCTACAAAGTTTTGTTTCCTGCTGCATTAGGAAACCATGGAAAACTTCACGATAGAACATCAGCTGGATGTGCTTTTGCGGTTCACTGTACTTTCTGCTCACTCTGAATCGGCATATCCTGCAAACTCAAGTTCATACTGGAGGCATATCTCAGGCCATATCCAACTGTGCCTCGTATATATCTCAATACATGTTTTGCTGTTGTCTAGTGAGTTTGTCTCGGTTGACTCATGAAATGACTAAGCACATTCACTGCATGGCATGAATCAAGTCTGGTGTTAACCAGATACATTAGTGATCCAATCAGTTGTGGATCAATCTCGTCTGAATCATCATCAATTTTCTTCTTTAAATTCATCACGGTGGATTTTGCATTCTGTCATACTGAACTTCTTTAATATTTTCATTGTATATTTTCCTTGACTCAGGAAAATCTTATCGATCCTTTGTCATACTTCTTGTCCCAAGAAGTAGTGCATCATACTTAGATTCTTCATCTTGAATTCAGAAGTCAAGGATTACTTGTATCCAACAACAATGCTTTCTGAATAAGTCATCAAGATCATGCTCTCGTCATCAACACTGTAATGATATAGGTTTGGATCAACAACACTCTTGCTGAAATCCAAACTCATCAAGAATCTATCTATCTGATATAGTTTCCAACTCATGGATGGTAGTACAGATGGAAGTGTATCGGGTTCATTGGGTCAAGTGTCTCATCATAGACAACTCCCTATGTTTATGAGAAACTTCTGGCTATAGATCTTGTTTTGTATTTCTCGACACTTCCATCAGCTGCATGCTTGATCTTATAGATCCACTTGGAAGTTACCACAGATTTCCCTTCTGGTCCCTGAATAATATCTTATACATCATTCTTTAAGATATGCTGGTATTCTTTTGTTATGGCATCTTTCCATACCTGTTCTCTTGTTGCTTCACTAAGACAAGGAGGCTCAACATCAATGAAGTGGCTCATGACTGAAGGATAGCTTGAAAATTTATTTCGCTTTCTCGGGATGTGCCTTGAGAGGCTTGTATGTTTCCCTGCCTCTTGCAGAGTGAGTCGAGGTAGGCCTTTTATGCCCTACTGCAATATCTCTGAACATATCAACTAGAGAAACTGGATAAACTGGAATAATGTCTATCTCCCTCTCGACTGTTGAAGGGGGAGAAGGTATTGTCTCACTGTCAATCTCCATCTGAGATTCTCTGGGTCTTTGAAAGGCTATCTCTTCTTCAAGGACAACGTTTTTTTTTATCTCAATCTGTCTCTGACTAGGGATGTCGATCTGGAATGTCTTTGAAGATTCATTGTATCCTTTCTTTCTAAAGGATCTAGCTTGGACTTCTTCTCTTTAGGTTCATGAAAATACACTGGGCACCCAAATATCCTGAAGTGTTCAATCTCAGGCTTCACTTTGGTAAAGGCTTCTTCGGGAGTTGTGTTTTTCAAAGTCTGGTGAAGACTCTTGTTCTGAACATATAACGTGTCATTCATGCTTTTTCCCATAGAATCATAAAAGGATTCTGATCATGCATTATTGCATTGGTTTCCTCAATGATGGTTCTATTCTTCCTCTTTCTCAAATAGTTTTGACTCCTTCTGAGTCAAGTGGCTCCCTTTGAAATATAAACATCTTCCTTTTCTTGTTAACCTATCTGGAACAAGAAAACAAAAAGAACCAATACAAGAATATCTCATAAAGGAGAATAATGAGTACATCTCTAGAATCAAAACAATTTAAGGAATGTTGTCATAGCTACAACACCTACTTGTAATGTAGAAAACTTATAGAAATATAGGTTAGAGGAATGACAATTACAACAATCAAACTTGGAGTCTTTACTTTGAGTGTGTTGTTCCTTTGAATGCACTGAGATCCCTTTGGATCCATGACTTCAACAAAGGTTCCTTCCTCCTGGAATTTCCCTCATGATAATGATACAAATAATATATACAAGTGCATACCTGAGGATGCTGATATGATTTCTCCAATGGCTCTTGGCTGATCTCTATCCTTTGAGATCTTTATGAAGAAGATAGTCATAGTGTCACCTTTTGTCATCTTTGTTATTTTGAAGCTGGCCCTTCAATGTAAGGGCTTGAGTAGGTGATTGGCTTCCTTGTCTTGACATTATCTTCATTCCATTCATTGATAGTTGTCTCTAGTAAACCCTTTTGTATTACCCACAATAAGTCTTCCTCTGAAGTCTTTTCTTTCAAGAACTTTGCTTGATTCATCAAGCTTATCTTCCATCATAGTTTTTTTTTTTTTTTTTTTTATCATAATTTTAGATTCTTCACAACCCTTTGTCAATTAGGCTAGAAAACCTAACGGCTAGTCTAGGCTAGCACTTTTAGGTTTTATTGGACTTATGACTGCCAACAATAAGCCTTTGAAAGATAGGAGAACATTGGTGAGCTGAAGAGTTCCTTCAATGAGTTTGCAGAAACCTTAATTATGAAATTTCTGCAGAAATTGGCGAAACACTAGAAACCCTAGGGCCAAAATTTCAAAATACTCGGAATTTCACTCTGAGAGTCTTTGGAGGTGCGCTGGAGGAGGTCGTACTCTTCCATGCTAAAGTTAGCCCCAATTTTCAAGTATTAAAGGCTGAAACACCTCAGAAAGGAGGGCCATACAGATTTTTCTGGAAACCCTATAAGGGTCGTACGGTTCTGCAAAAGTTGAGAGGAGGCTTCGTGGATGCTTGTGCAATGGGTTATTTCAAGACCTATGCTCTGATACCATGTTGATTTTTCAATAAACAAGGTTAAGCATGTTGTCCATTTCAATTTGCATTTGTCTTAACCATAAACAAGAATGTTGCAATAACCAAGATCACAAGAAGAAACACCATGCACAAGAACACAAGAAATATCCTAGGAAACCCTTCTCAATAAGGGAAGAAAACCCAACCAAATCCTTTGCTATATTCTTCAAGAGAAATACCTTCACCTCCAAGAAAGACCTAGCACACAAGAGGGTGCTCAAACCTTAGAAGACTAGTGCCCAAGAGAGGTGCGCACTTTTCCCAAGTAAATGTACTTGCTGAAATTTCCAAACTCACATGAAAGATATATTTCCACAATGGGGATTTTACTTTTACTTATACTAACAAAAACCTGTCAACTGAAGTGTCGATTGGATCAACAGGGCCGACCTCTCTAAGTCACATAATAATAATAATAATAATAATAATAATAATTAATATTAACCAGATTAATTATCTTTTACATTTATTATTAATCACATTAAGGTGGGGCTGATCGGTACCCTTTACATAACAATTAGGGTTACAGGAATGTTTGAATCTTGAACAATATATAGCAAAGGATCTGATACACCCACTAGTGCTCATCCAATAGGGGCACATCCATAGGGATGTCATATCTTTGGTTCACTGCATTACACAGAAGAACTAGATCTTCACAGGCTCACCTGTGCCTATCCACATGCACGTCCACTCTACAGATCTACATTCCCACTGCCTCACAGAGCATAATCATCTGGAGTATTCTTGTCAACTTTGCTTCTCAGAGGAGGCTAATACATCATCTTCATTCCTGTTCACATGATGACGCACCCAACACTTTGGGATTTCACACGTTCACCTTGTGCTCAGCCACAGGCACGTTTAACTCAATAGATCGCCTTTCCCATTGGATAATCATTTGGAGTTCTTCTCAACTCTCTGAATGGAGGAGGTCATCTCTATGTTCCTAGCTTTGTCTCAAGAAAGAACCACATACCCTTCTTAGGGTTTTCTCTCAGGTTTGTAAGCTGAGAGAAAGACTCACATAGCTGCAATGATCCACATATCACAGGTTTCTAAGCTGGAGAATGTCTCACATAGCTGCATTCATCAACACAAATCAACGTCAAAATGTATCAAAAATCGTGGCCTTCTATGGCCTCTTTGTGAATTATTTCCTCTGCCTCTATTTGCACCTCTGCAAAAGAAACTCATCCTGAAGCAATATTTCAATCATGTTATGAAAAAATTCTTAACAATCCATGCATCAATACTCTACCTAAATAAAATCAAAAGGTTGAATCTATGATTCACAATAGAAGCACATGCAATCCATCCATCCATCATACTTTTAAATTCAATAATCAATTGTCATTTGAATAGGGAGTGATAGGGATATTGGGAAGATGGGGGTCTTTGTAATAAGCGAAAAATGGTAGCATGGACGGGAACCAACCAATTAATACTGCTCAAGCAAATGCAAAGGTAACTTCCTTATAAAAACAATGTCTCCATATCCAAACTTCCAACACCAATCATCATCTAATCCCTTTCTTTTCCTTTAATCCTTTTTTTTTAAATGAAATACATAATAACGGAACAAGGAATAAATTAAATGTATTTGAGAAGGTGGTGGGAATATAATGAGCGGAAAGTGAGATAATGAATGCGAATGAGACGATCACTGTTCTATTACATGAAATAACATTTATTGACTTTAAAATTGACATTGCCATCATTTTCCAAAAACCTTTCTCTGTTAACAATTCAAATCCAAGACACGACAATTTTTATAGTGCTCAATATAAAACCCAAGCAAAATTTCAAGACTGTCAAACTTTACAATTTTCATTTTTTTTTTCAATTATTTTTATAGATGTCCATTTAAATTAGAAAAACGTTTTATAGGAGACTATTTACAAAGTCATTTGAAACCAGATTGCCTCAAGCCAACATGGGAGGCTAAGAAAATAAACATTAAGCCATCGAGCTTTCATCATATAAAATTTATATCACAACCCCAATAATTTTTTCATAAATGGACTGGGTTCGAAACCTCAATGCAAAACTGGTGGTCATCGTTTTTTTCAAAACCATATAACTTCAAAATTGACCAAACCCTCATAGATAAATAACAAACGAGCCAAGACTTCATGGATATAACCAATATTTCCCACTGACAGGTCAACACCATAACAAATATCAAAACCTGAGTTCGAATTTACTAACTGTCCATATATCGGATAAAAAACGAGGCATGGGCATGCACATGGGAGGAATATTTTGAAATGGGGTATGCAAAGCAAAACAAAAAAAAACATTTCTTCCCAAAACAATTTTTTCCACAAACCTCCCAAAGTGGCCGCAAGACAAATACACAGGTCTCCAATATATTTTCAAACAGTGGAATGATAATACGGAGGGCCAAAAATCTTCCAAGGACTGGGTAGAGGGCGTGGCCTTACGCAATAATCACAAAAACCCAACTGTTATTTTTATTTCACAGAGAAAACCCTTCGAAATTTAATCACAAGAAATGAGTGAAACCAAATGTATTCTCCATAATCATTTACCAACAATCATACTATAATAACCAACATTTATTATGAGCGCAACACAACCACACACTTCAAACATAATGGAATGCCAAACAAATCTCCCAGCTTGAAACATTTAAATGCCAACATGAAGAAACCCAATTTAAATGTAATTTTCACATCCATAATTCCCACATACATCCACTGTAAACTTTAGAAATAAAACACACTCTGCATGCAAAATCTAAGAGCCAACATAACGATTTTATTCAGAGCAAAGTTACAGTTCATGAATGGAGAGATAAGAGCCAACATACATGTATGGAGAATGCCATAAAGCTAAAGAGCACCACTATCCTTCCAAAGGCTAGGAAAAATAGAGACAATACTAACCAGAGAAACCAAAACAAGCACGAGTATAGTGAAGGTGGCGACTTCGAGGCAGGGTAAGAACGACGTGCTGTAAATGCACGTCATTTCTCCTCTTTTCACATTAATTGCCATCAACCACAACCAAGTATGGAGCGCACCCAAAACTTCCAAAATATTTTCATAAAACACATAGTTAACCATGTGTATCTAATTTTCCACCAAACATATCATTTCCATTTTCCAAATCAAATCAACCTCCTATAACCATTATTTAGCACCAAAACAACATGTCCCACATTCCTTGCTAGCGAAGAATTATAATTTCACAAAACATATCAATATAACATATACGAGTATACCATAAGTGCAATACACCATAACTTTCAATGTGGCCCGTGCTTGAAGTTTGAACAATATGCCGAAATATATGTGTACCAAGAATAAACCAAGATGCTTATTAAAACAACCATTTTTTCCCTTTTTTTTCTTTCTTCAAATCAAATTGCTAGTGCACTCATCATCCATCCATTGCACATGGAAACTGGCTCGAATTTTTGTGTTTATTCTCACACTATAGAATCATTTTTGCAAGGTAGTCATGAGTGCAAATCATAGAAGCGT
>JASDQU010010335.1:214334-245061 GCA_032191745.1 Picea mariana | reverse complement strand
CATATATATATATATATATATATATATATATATATATATATATATATATATATATATATATATATATATATATATATATATATATAATCCATTGCAACCCATTTGCAAGCAAGGATTCCATGTTGTGCTTTTGGGCGTCAACAAACTGACGACTCTGCAAGGAAATCTGTTCTCAACAGATTTATAACTCAGAATGTTTGGTTCCACAGACCAATAGAAGTAGGTAATCGAAAACTACTGAAAATAATAGTTATGCAACAGGGGGGGGAATGATGGTTTAAGGGAAATGATGAGATGGGTTTTCGAGAAACTACTTATGGAAAGTGAGATGTACGAGGGGAGTTGGTCCTGTATGCATAAAAATCGAATAAGATTCATAACCAATAATGCTTTTAGAATTTCAAGGAGAATGTTTTTGAGATGCTATTGAATCTCATGATGGATGGAAGAAAGGGATAGCAGAAACAAGGAAGAAAACAAAACCAACTATCCTACAACAATATTGAAAGAAAAAAGTTATTCCATCAGTGTCCCAAAGGAGGACATCATGAAAACTGTTTGTATCTTATTTTTATCGATCAACAATACTTACATAATGACATTGTTATAGCAAAACGGATCCAAACTTAATTCTGATGACCATGCGAAACCAACAACAGAAATTAAAACTCAATAAACCCTAAAAGAAACAGTAAAACAAAGGACTATATACAACAGTCATGTTTACACAAAGCGTTAGTGATCAAGTTGGTTCCACATAATGTTTCAAGTGGGAACCATTAGTACTGTAAGAAAAAACAATAGCTCCTCCAAGTCCTTTAGAAGGTATGAATTTGTGCCAAAGATAAAAGTGATTTTGAAAGGACCTAGCCATAATTTTTGGAATTTAGAATGTCTCCCTCTTTCAGCATGGGTTGAGTCCCATGGTAGGACTTTGTCTCCAATCTTGAATTCAACAACCTTTGCTCGTTTGTTAAAATACTTTTTCATCATTTGCTGCCTTCTTTTTAGGTTCTCCAAGGCAAAGTTTCTTTAATCTTCCAGGGCTACAATGCATTTATCCTTCGGGGAACATTAAAAGAATTTAATTATTCAGTTTGTAACATAAACCGTAAGGAGGAAATCTCTAGCTCAGTAGGCATAATAGCCTCTTGGCCATATACGAGCTGAAAGGGAGTAAATCCCGTACTTGCTTTGGTGGTTGTACGGTCTGCCCAGAGGGCATACGTGAGAAGTGTGTGCTACTGGTGAGGTTTGTCTTCTATGATTCTCTTTATGATCCTAACCAAATTCTTGTTAGTGGAATCTGCTTTCCCATTTCTCTAAGGGTAATAAGTAGATGAAGTGAAATGTTTGACACCTAACTTAGATAGAAATTGGGTCAAATGAAGGCTTGGCCATTTTCCGTAATGGTCTCTAATGGGATGCCAAATCTAGAAAAGATATTAGATTCTAGAAAAGAAACTACCTGCTCATCCTGTGCGTGTCTAAGAGGAACAACCTCGGTCCACTTAGTAAAGTAATCAGTGGCTGTCAAAATAAATATATGCCCTGCAAAAGATGGAGGGTTGATAGGACCAATAAAGTCTAAGCTCCACTTAGAAAAAGAGAAATCTGGAATGACAGGTTGTAAAAGCATGGAAAAAAGACGTTCTTTCCCAAGGAATCTTTGGCATTTATCACATGATCTTGCAAATTTATATGAATCGAGGAATATCGTAGGCCAATAATAACCATTTCTTATGATCTTAAAAGCAGTAGCCTTAGCAGAAAAATGGCCACCGATGTGAATGACAAATGTTGGATCTCGCGTAATAATCTATGTGCTTCCTCATCATTTACACATTGAAGTAGCAAATCATCAGCAAACCTCCTAAACAAAAGGTCTCCTAAAATGATATACTTGGAAGCTTCAAGGCATAGTCTCCTTCCCTAGTGAGGATCCAACCCATCCAAACACCTTTGATAGTGCAAATAATACACTAGATTTTTATACCAAGGATGCTCAGATAGAGAGAGATTCTGATTTTCAATATAAAATAGCGTTGAAAGAGGATTATCTTTGTCATCAAGTTCTTCACTTGGTTTAGGGTATTGAGCTAAGTGAAGGACTAAGTCTCATCCCTTGATTGTCTTCAAAGTCATAATCGTCAAATCATGCTCCTGAATTCTGGCAAGCCAATGTGCAAGTTTCTCTGAAAGATAAGTTTGTGAAAGAAGAAACTTGACAGCAGGAAAATGAACTTTTACCTGTGTATGATTGCCCAAAATAAAATGGCGAAATTTTTCTATAGCCTTGACAAGAGAAAAAACATCTGTCTCAATATAATAGTATTTGATCTCATCCTCTGATAGACTTTGACTCATGTAAGCTACATGTTTTTCATTATTTTTGTCATCACATTGTAAGAGGATAGCATAAATTGCTTCCTTTGTGGCATTGGTATATATGATAAAGTCTTTTCAAAATTCGGTTTCCCCAAACCCGACGCAAAACTGATTGCCTTCTTAATCCTAAGGAAAGCATTCTCGACCTCATTTGTCCAAGAAAAATAATGATCCTGCTTCATAAGATTATGGATTGGTTTAACCATGACAACAAAATCAAGAACAAATCTACGGACACAATTAATAATGCCCATGAAAACTTGAACTTCTTTCTTGGAGGTGGGGGCAGGGAGGTTTACAATGGCAGTAATCTGTAGAAATTAATGACAAAATCAACATGCACTAAATTCTATAATACACTTAGCAACCTAGAGATAATTGTCATCTATGAACTCTGAAATGTATAAACCCACATTCATAAAATATTATGAGCAGAAATACATGTTGTCAAACACTTTTGCAGCGAAATAAATACAATGAACAATAATCACACATCCATGTAATACTTAGAAATTTAGGCAACCAACCAGGGAAAACCCCAATGTGGGGAAACCCAAAGAGAGATTTTATTAGCTTCAGGAAAGATATATCAACAACAAAATTACAATTTCCAGCAAGAGAAATCCACTTACAACACCCAAATTTTGGCCCCACAAATTCTGCCTTGGAAAACATTCCAAGTCCGTACTGTTGTATGACCCACCCATACAACAACACCTTGGAAAAATTGCCCACAGTCTACTGTACGACCTGATCTATATGACCTTGCTGCAACAATAAAAACCCTCAAAACAACCTCGATTTCCATGCCTTACTTGCCTCAAAATTCATTCCCTCTTTCCCTTGTTGTACAGACTGTACGGATCCATACAATACGACCTCCAACAACAACAATAAATATCAACACACTCACACATAAACTTTCCTTGGGAAATGTGCCCAATCTCTCTTGGGAAATGCACCCTCCTTGCTGCCCACTCTCCTCTCTCAAGCTCTCTCAGAAATCTCTCAATATCCTATTTTGTTGTTGTGTCTTGCACACTACCCAATGCATTCTCTTATAATTCAAAAATGACCTTTCACCTTCCATGTGTCTTTTCACCTTCCTCATCCCTAAATGCAAAGGCCAAGATCTAATCTTGCCTTTACATGATCAAGGGACATGATTCGTTCCCTCCAAAATAAATCACTTAAAATATTAAAGTACAATTTCACTTTATAACATAAGTGCACTTTATGAAATAAAGTCACTTTAATATTAGAAGGTACACTTTATTACAACTTTATAAAAACTCATTACAAAGTCAAGTGTCTAGTAGTGTAAGTACAAGGTTACTTTCGCATACAAGACAAACATGCATAGTACCTCCCGAGCTATAAAATCTAACACTCCCTCTTAGAGAGAGATGTACTCGTTGCCATCTCCATCATCCAGTCCCATCACACTGTTTGCAGTAGGAGCTCCCTTTGAACCTGGAGCCAACCCCAACACCTGCACAGAACTCGAACCATAAGATCTTCTCCTCACAACTACCCTGAACTCTGAGCTCCTAGGAGAATCCACTCCCTGCACAGAACTCGAACCAGAAGATCTTCTCCTGACAACTACCCTGAACCCTGAGCTCCTAGGAGAATCCACTCCACCTTGAGCATCGGTTCGATCACACCCGTTGAGCCTCCTGTCGGTGCTAAGAAGAGACTCCCTTTCTTCTCTTGGAATGAAATACTGAATCCTTGGGCCCTCCGCAGTCTCAGGAGCCTCCTACTCCTCATCCGACATTGAATCATATCCTAAAGGTTGTCCTCGCAACATGTACAACCTGTCCATCCGATCACCAATTAGCCGTGGTTCCACCAGATCCACTCCCTCCCCGTAGATAAATACATGTCCCCTCTTGAACAATGTACAATATCCAACATCCTCCAAGGCTGAGACCGAGAATAAGTTAACCCTCAACCCTGGAACAAAGAGAACTCCATCAAGCTCCAAGAATCCTCCATACTCTAGTCGAAATCTAATCCTTCCAACTCCACGCACAACTCACGCCATACCTCCTTCACTCTCCACCAGTTGGTCATGACCTATCTTTGTGATAAAAAGGAATACTCGCTAGATTCTCGTCATGTGACAAGAGGCTCCACTGTCAACAATCCATTTGTTATCACCCCCAAATCCTCCACTACGGACACTGGATACTAGAGTAACCAAATAAAATTCCTTATCAAACTTGGAAGAGAAGTCCTCCATGGTTGTTGTAGCAGCTGTATCAGGCCCCTCTTGTTCCTTCTTCTTCTTCTTCTTCTTCCTCTTAGCACACTGAGAAGTAAGGTGCCCCAATTGGTTACAACAATAACATCTAACTTTACTCAAGTCCATCCCGAAATTTCCTTTCTTCTTCCCCTTTCCCTTTGCAACAAGAGCAACATTCTCTTCATCAACTCCACCTGCCTTCTATCCACTGCTCTGAGAACCTTCCCGAATCTCCTCCTGATTTAAATCGCCCCACAATCTTCTCCAATCTGGAAGATGCTCACGACCAACCACACACTTCACGAAGACTTCCCATTCCTTGGTGAAGCCTTTCAAGGCTATCCTCACCAACTTTGAATCTGATATGACCTCACCAACTGCAGCCAACTCATCTTTCTCTTGAGCTACCCGAGTAAGATAAGAAGACACACTTTTCCCCTTTCCCATCTTGGTATCATGCAGTTTATCCTTCAAGGCCATCTTCTGGTTTTCATTCTTCGCCTCATACAAGTTTTTAAGTGCATCCCACATCTCTTTGGTTGTCTTCTTCTCAGCCAAGAGAGGGATAAGGTGGTCCTTCACCCCATATAGAATAAGCCTCTATGATTTGGCCTCCTTTACCTCATGTAAATACAAAGCTATAGGGTCTTCTTATGGAGCAACAACTATGGTGCTGACAAAGCTCCAAATCTTGTTCTCCCTGAGAATAGTCGACATCCCAACTTTCCATTGCAAATAGTTGGAAATCCAATCCAACTGGTCCTCATACCTGATGCAAACAACCATCTCCATGTCAACTATTCCATGGAAAACAAACAATCAAGTTTCCCCCTTCAAACCTTGCCCAAAAATCTAACTGCTCACTGTCACTCATAGCCCAAGCTCTGATACCATGTAGAAATTTAATGACAAAATCAACATGCACTAAATTTTGTCATACACTTAGCATCCTAGAGATAACTATCATCTATGAAATCTGAAATGTATAAACCCACATTCATAAAATATTATGCAGAAATACACATTGCCAAGAACTTTTGCAGCGGAATAAACATAATGAACAACAATCACACATCCATGTAATACTCATAAATTTAGGCAACCAGCCAGGGAAAACCACAATGTGGGGAAACCCAAAGAGAGAGATTTTATCAGCTTCAAGAAAGATATATCAGCGACAAAATTACAATTTCCAGCAAGAGAAATCCACTTACAACACCCAAATTTTTCCCCCACAAATTCTGCCTTGGAAAACGTACCAAGTCCGTACTACTGTACAACCCACCCAGAAAACAACACCTTGGAAAATGTGCCCATAGTATGTTGTATGACATGATCTGTACAACCCTACTGCAACAAGAAAAACCCTCAAAACAACCTCGATTTTTGTGCCTTGCCTCAAAATTTGTGCCCTCTTTCCCTTGTTGTACAGACTGTACGGATCCGTAGAGAATGGCCTCCAACAACAACAATAAATATCAACACACTCACACAAAAATTTTCCTTGGGAAATGTGCCCAATCTCCCTTGGAAAATGCACCCTCCTTGTTGCCCACTTTCCTCTCTCAAGCTCTCTCGAAAATCTGTCAATCTCCTCTTCTCTTGTTGTGTCTTGCACACTACCCAATGCATTCTCTGATAATTTGAAAATTAACTTTCACCTTCCAATTGTCTTTTCACCTTCCTCATCCCTAAATCCAAAGGCCAAGATCTAATCTTGCCTTTACATGATCAAGGGACATGATTCATTCCCTCCAAAATAAATCACTTAAAATATTAAAGTACAATTTTACTTTATAACATAAGTGCACTTTATGAAATAAAGTCACTTTAATATTAAAAGGTACACTTTATTTAAAAATCTCTTTAATAAAAGAACCACTTTATTACAACTTTACAAAAACCCAATACAAAGTCAAGTGTCTAGTAGTGTAAGTACAAGGTTACTTCCGCATATAAGACAAACATGCAAAGTACCTCTTAAGCTATAAAAGATAACATAATCCTCTCGTGATCTATACTTATCCTTGAATCATAAACAATGTGATCGAGGAGCTTACCCTTCATGACATCGAAAATAGATTTGGAAGGATTTAAAGAAATGCCAAATTTTCTGCAGCGCATGAGAACTTTTCTAAGATGACTGAAATGATCCAACCAGTTTTTAGAATAAATAGTCAAATCATCAAGATAAACTTGGATAATATTATTGATTAGATCGTCAAAATCTATTTGCATATCTCTTTGAAAGGTGACATCTGCATTAGATGAGCCAAAAGGCACGCATTCATAAGCAAATGTTCCCTAACATGTGGTAAACGTAGTTTTATATCTATCAGTCCTTTTTACCTTGATTTAATTATACCCATAAAAAATGTTAAGTAAGGACATCGTTTGAGACCCTGTTACCTATTGTAAAATCATTTCCATATTAGAAAGCGGAAAATGGTCTTTGACACTTGCTCTATTCAATGCGCAGAAATCAACACATAATCTGATCTAGTCGGTAGTTTTCCGAACAGGGACCAGATTTGATACCCAATCAGAATACTTATCTGGAAAGATTATACTAGCCTTCAACAAATTTTCCAATTCCTTCCTAATAGTAGCTTCGAGCGCAAGGTTAATAGGTATTTTCCTTTGCCTAACTGGTTTTACCCCTTCCTTAATAGGAATGACATGTTGTATGAGAGCAGGAATAAAACCACGAAGATCCTCGTATGACCAGGAAAAAATATCTTTGTTGACACTCAAAAGCACAACGTAGGATACCATGCTTGCAAATGGTTGCCAAGCCTTATTATTTAATTATATTTAATAATACACTAGTAGGTGGGATCCCTTGTATGACTTATGGGACTATGACGAAGACACGACACTTATATTTCGTTTGCCTATGTTTTGGTTGCGACACAAACTCTACAGCTTATTTGCCTCAAAATCGTGGTTAAAATGCTTATGATAGGATGTTGTGGGCAAGGTGGTTAAAACAAGGAATAATGTTGTCTTGATTATCTCTCACAAAGTATGATTATGTTGCTTGTAATGGATGGAGGAATTACACTCCAGTTTTAATTTTTGATATTGTATATGTTTTATAGTTTAGTTGGGTGATCACTTCGACCCTTGCTACAATGGTTGGTGCACTGGTTTGATTACAAGATTGGTTGTATCCCTGGCACGTTGTTATATGTGAAATGGGGATAGTGGCAAGGGTTGGTGCATTGTTAAATTGGAACATATGGAAACTTTGGTATATTTGGCTGCATTAATCGATTTGAATGCTAAGGGGTGATGAGATATATAGTGGGCTTGGCTCGTACTAGCCATGAATGAAAATGTGAAGAGAGAAGCTACATGCAGTAAATGCATGTCACTCTAACTCACCTCGTGCCCGCTACCCTAGTCATTTTTCATTTTCTTTGTTGGTTGTTGCTGCTCCGCTTTGTTCGGTCGTGGAGGAGGTATACAAGTTGGTCTTTTCTCCTTAAGAAATATTTTACACAGGTATGGGGTTTTCTTGCTTTTCCATTCACGAACATTCGCTCTGCTCTTTAAGTCAATATTTGGCTCTTGTTTTCTCACGGTTTGTGTATTTCCAAAGCTATTATAATGAATTTGGACTATGTGTTGGTTGATTTGCAAGTTTTGGTTTCCCATGGTGGTTGTTTTGAGACCATTGACATTAAAAGAGTCGTGGGTGTCTTTTACTGGTGTAGCTGTTCGCAGTTTTGCTATGAAAAATAATGTGGTTGGGGATACTCTCGGGCCTGCTTTGCCTTTGGTTCCTTGTTTTGGGTTTTCTTCCGTGTTCGAAAATGGGTTCTCTCTGCCTCTTACCTGTGATTTTTTGTGGACACTCTGCCTGTATGTTAAGATTGTTGGTCTTCATGGCTAATACATCTGCGCTATAGTCCAAACTCTATGAGTGTTAATGTGGAATATTGTGATGGGAGTAAACTTTTCATGCTCTTTTCTGGCCAAAACCTCAGGTTGTCAGCCCACTTTTTTCTGCCACCTACTATCCACTGTTGCATTGAACCCTATGCATTATCATGAAGGCGTTGCTTACCTAGAATTTGATGGAAGCATTGTTCGTGCTCTTATGTTTGGGAAGGGGTTTGATTGGTCACTTGCTACGCAAATATGGAGGAAGTGTTGGACTCACTTATTCACTTGAAGTTATATTCTGTCCATATGAAGTTTATGAGGTCGATAACAATGTTGCGAATTATTGTTATAATATAAACTTGCCATGTTTTATTGTAATTACAAATGGCACCTGTGTATAAATTAGATGATGCTCGAATGAAGTCGACGAACTAGAATGAAATAGGATGAGGAAGTTTGGTGAATTGTGGTTCGATTAAAATTATGGTTATATACATGGATTTGTTTTGGGGAACTTCACGGGACCCTGTGGGTTTTAAGAACTTTGCTGATGTTGACATTATGGGTTGTAGCCTGTTCACTCTAAGACTGCTTGTTCTATCGACTGTAGTGATTATGATGCTATTCATTTTTCAATTCTGTTATGTACAGACAATATTGTTATTATGATTATTTTTATTTCTAGGCAATTGGTTACTGTGTAATGCAGTTTCAAAGGAAAGTGATCAGTTTTGTGAAGAAAGCACCAGTTTTGGGTTGTTTTTTTGGGAAGCAGAGTATTGTTTAAACTTTAAATTTTTGAACAATAAGAAAATTTGATTGCGAATTGATATCAGAGATGGCATGGTTGATGTATCATTTGAACAATATCCATGAGAATACCCCCCTATTCTACCATTTTTCGCTAAATACACCCCTTTCACGATCCCAATTTCACTTATTCATTCCCTGTTCTGTGATATTTATTTTGAAGAGGAGTTTGTGTGTAAATGAAAGGAAGTTGATATGGCAAGGGTTGAGGACTGATGTTCTAGATTTTTTTAGATACACAGTTAATTGTTTTATTGATTGTTTGAACAATATTTGTATATTAATTCCCCTCCATGATATCATTTTTCACTAAATACAAGCCCTCCATATTTCCCATGAACCCTATCAATTCTCTGTTCATGTGAAAATTAATAAATGGCATGTTATGGATGGATTAAATGTGTCTCGTAAGGGATAAAAGGGTGAGTTGGCAGAGTCAGACAAAGTCCTCCTTAGAGTGCTTTCTTGGGTCAACAAAATAACTTTCCTCCTTCCTATTTCAATGATAGGAGTAGCTTCAGGGGAGAATCCTCTTCTTCTCCTAGAAATGCGAGAAGTTGAGGACATGAAAACAAAGACCAAAGATTTAGAAATAGGGAGGTTGTCTTTGCCTGGCTTCCCAACATTCACAAATACTTATATCTTGTTCAACTACTTCCCAAGAGCGTTCAATCTTGGCTCGGGTACTAGCAGTTTCTAGAATGGTATTGAATAAAGTCAAGGCAATGCTAGTTTGTTCCTTAAGATCGTGTTCAATATTAGGTTTCCTTGTAGAAGGTACTGTCATGAGAAAATCAGTCAAAGAGTATTAAAAAAGAAGAAGAAAGATTCAAAGATAATCATGAATATAATCAACCAGGGAGATATGGAAGATCTCCCAAGTATAGTCGCCAAATAAATGTTGAGGAAAAGGTATGGGACACCTTACTCAATCATTTTCAGATCTTGCCTAGCTAGAACAAGATAGTTGGGGATGTCACCCGAGATTTATATCCTCAAAAACATTCACTCAATCTGCAAGTATTAATTACAAGGATTAAGGCTGGTTTTATGATTTGTGTATGTTGCAATGTAAAATAAAATTTATACAAAGCTACTGGAATGTATACAGATTTTACAATAAAGTAAACATGGAGATCAAAAGAGAAAAGAGGAACCAAGTCATGAAAACACATGTATGAGACAAAACAATAATATGATTTTATTTCATTCTAAGAACAATAATCATCCCAACCTTCAACCTCATCAGTAATTGGTAATATATATAGTCATCAAGTTCCTATACAATCAACTACCAACCCTGCTAAAGTTATAAAGAAGTATGATCTTTTCCAATTTGAGGAAGATGCTACTACCACCCCATGGCATGTATCTTATCCCTTGAATCTAGCACCTGCTACTCATCTGTTACCCAAGTTTAAAGAGCATCTTCCTAGGTTCTTAGGAAATAACACTGTTTCTACAAATGAACACCTAGTGGCATTTTCTAATGCTTGTCATAATATCGGGGCTAACAATAATGATACATGCATGCACTTATTTGTTAAGTCCCTTGAAGGGAAAGTAACAATTGATTTCTTTGATCTCCCTCAAAAGAACCTCTCCACTTGGGAAGAGTTGGTTTATTGGTTCAAGTCCACGTATGGACAATCCAAGAGCCCGACTGAACAGTTAAGGGAATATAACAATATTTCTTACAGAGATGGTGAAAATATTAAGTCCTTTAAACTTCGCTTCACCAAATTGTACAATCAAATCCATGAACTAATCTGCCCCCAAAACCAAGTCGCTTTAATGCACTATTATAATGCACTTCCTTCTCCTTATCGTCATAGGCTCGAAGAAACATCTATTGACAATCTTGGCTCTGCTCTCCACACTTCACTGGAGTACGTAGAACAACTTGAAAGAACGAGTCTCCCTAAAGGATATTCATTCAAACAAATAGATATGTATGCACTCCTACAACCTGTGCAAGATATGAACAATCAAATGATAGCCTATGAACGAAAGGGGAATGTTCTCTCACTTACTCCCAGGGCATCATCTTCTTCCTCAATGCCTTTTAGGAATACAAATGAGAACAAATTTCAACCCAAAGGCATCATGTCTCGCAGTTGGTGTAACTTCTGCGAAGAAAATCAAGAAGAAAGTACTTGTGAAGTTAAGAAGAGTGCCAAAGGAAAAATCTTTGGCAAGAAGCCCGAAACCACTATTGTTGTTCTAGACTAGGCAGAACAAGAAGATGTCATGATTATAAATACTAGGAATAAATCTTATGCTCCTAAAGGAAAATACGACCCTCCTCGTGCTTCTTCCACTCCAACCTCATTTTCACAAGGTACTAATGTACAAACTGTCAAGACTCTTGAGAGTGAAGAGTTCCTTCCCTTCTTCCCTCTTCCAAGTATAACATTCTTAACCAATTGGATAATATCAAGGTCGATGCTACTCTTTTGAACATGGTTTTCATCCCTGAAAAACAAAAGCATCTCAAGAATTTTATGGAAGGAAAATCTTCCACCATAGCCAATCTTTCTGAAGAGGCAAAAGAAGATGATTCCACTGTAAATAAGATACGTGTAAATAATTTTAGGCACCCTGCAAAAAACCCTCCATTTTTCATTTATATAAAAATTATGGATAAGATAGCCCATTGTTGCCTAATTGATGGCGGTTCGAGCCCAAGCATAATATCAAAAATCATTATGGAAGAGCTAGGATTATCATGTACTAATGAAAATTCTAGAAGCATGCTCTCCTATAATAGTTTGCAACAATCAACAATAGGTGAAATCAAAGACGTAAATTTAGTTCTATGTGCACATCCCGAAATAAGTACAACCCTTAGCATCCACGTAATCGACATGTCAGTAAGCAACTAGTCTATTATCCTAGGAAGAGACTGGCAAGCCCTAACAGGTGGATATCTTTCGCTTGATGGGACACACTTATCCATTCCTCGGAATTGAAAGAATATCATAGTCCTAAGAGAAGGAAGAATTTCACCATACATAGAGAGTATTCCTCAACCGAATGTAAATCATCTCGACGAAGACTTAGGGGTGTACTCTATTTTTCATGATCAGGGTGACACAACTTTAGAACAAATTGATTTCGAAGACGATTTGTGGCACATGCATTTCGATGGCTCATGCTCAAACAAAGGTAGTGGAGATGGCATTATCTTGTACCCACCTATAGGTAAAATCCACAACTTTTCTTATAGGTTAGACTTTGCTTGCATAGACAATGTCACTGAGTTTGAAGCTTTAATGCTAGGCATCGAAAATGATTATAACCTTGGTTGCGGCCACCTTATAGTTTTTGGTGATTCTGAACTTGTTGTAAACCTTGTGCGTAAAATCTACTCTCCTAGCAATAAGTTGATGAAACACTATACCAAAGTTGTTTGGGCGCTTATCTCAAAACTACTATCATTTAACATCACTCATGTTAAGAGGGAACTTAATTCAATGGCTGATAGGTTAGTTGTATTTGTGACATCCCCTACTCAACAACTTCTACCTCAAAGGCTGGATTGTACTTTTCAATCTTTATATCGCCCTCACATTCCAGATAATGTAGAATCATGGAAGATTTTCCCTAATGATGAAGGCATCTGTGCTTTCATAAAAAATGAACTGTTTAAGCCTAAGGAAATCATATCTATGGAAGATGACAAATTTCCAAAAGGATTGACTCCTCTTGAGAGTTCATTTTCATCGAGTGATGTGCACAACAAAGAAACACATAAGGAAGAGGAGTCGAAAAGGAAAGTGCGTGATACCATTTCCTTGAACCTTGGGATCTATGAATCCTCAAAGATGGTTAAACTAGGTGCCCAATGCTCCGACGAAGAAAAGGAAAAATGAACATAACTTTTATGTGAATTTCAAAATGATTTTACATGGTCATACGAAGATCTTCATGGTTTTGATCATGTTGATGATTACAGTTGCGTGACACATCCTCCAGGACACAGACTAAGTGAGTCGGCCTGTGAGAGAGCCCATGAGTTGGGTGTGCCCATGAGATGGGTGTGTCATTCCTCTCTGAGACGGAGATGGAATGTTGTGTGCCCCTATGTAGGGAAGATGCCCATGAGATGGGTGTGTCATTCTCTCTGAGATGAATATTGAACATTGTGTGCCCTTGAGTAGGGAAGATGCCCATGAGACGGGTGCGTCGTTTGAAATGAAATGATGTGTACCACTGTGAGGGGTGAAGGAGCCCATGTGATGGGTTTATTGTTCTCCTCTGTGTAGAGAGTTGAGACGGTGTGATACTCCAGATGATTCTCCTGTGAGACTCAATGAGATAGAGATATCTTGAGTAGGACGTCCCTGTGGCTAAGCATAGGTGGACGTGATCCTAGTGGCTGAGCACTAGTGAGCGCGTGTCCAAATGATTATCATGTGAGACTCAGTGAGATAGAGATATGTTAATTTGGATGTCCCTATGGCTGAGCACAGGTGGACGTGCCCCCAATGGCTAAGCACTAGTGGGTGTGTGAGATCCCTTACTATATTGTCCGAGAGTTAGATTTACCTATAACCCTAATTGTGATGTAAAGGGTATAGGTCGACCCCGCCATAAAGTGAAAGATAATTAATGTAAAAGATAATTAATATTGTAATTATTAATTATATTATGAATTATTGAGGTTGGCCATGTTGTGCCAATATACACCACTTTTGATGTGTCCAGTGTAGTATCTATAAAGGTGAATCCCCATTGAGGAAACACACTTATCATTATGTCATCTCATGATTTCATAAGTTGTGGTCTGAAATTATGAGAATTACAACACTCTCTTATGTGCTAGGTTTGGTGATGGCTAGGGGGATCTTCTCTTGAGAATATAGCAAAGGATTGGTTGGGTTTTCTTCCCTTGTTGAGAAGGGTTTCCCAAGATACTTCTTGTGTTCTTGTGCATGGTTATTCTTCTTATGATCTTAGTTTAATGCAACTAGCTATTGTTGCTGCATTAATTTATGGTTTAAGTAAATGGTAAACACAAAATTGAAATTAAATACACGAGCCTGAACTAGTGGGAAATTCAACATGGTATCGAAGAAAGTCTTGAAGAATACCACTTGCTCAAGGTTGAAGGAAGATTGTGGTCACCTAAATATTGCTAAACCCTTGCTCCTATTGCAAAGAAAAGAGGATGGACCCCACAACAAATAAAGGAAGGTCGTAAGGTTGTCTTACACCTGCGACTAGAGTAAGGAGAGGGTCAAACCCCTAAATTCGGTGGTAAATGTTTTAAAGAGTGGCCACAGGCCTGCCAGCCTAGGTTGAGCCCTGTTTAGTGTCTTCTAAGGCAGGCCACATGCCTCTAAAACTTACACAACAAAACCTTAAAAATTAGATCTATATTGGTTCCCAACAACAAGTCCTCTTTTGCAGGCTACCTTACCAGGAGTAGAGTTATCAATAGTTGCAACAATAACTATGATTCTTTTGGGGTTCATGAACATCTGAGATAACGAGATCTCTGAGGATTTTTTTCTATGCATTCTAGAGAAAACTTAAAGATCGATCTAGGCCACTATCATTGCCAATCTCAAGGCATTACTTCAGGGATTCATTGCAGCATAAGGGTATTCTTTTTGGAGATTGGACAACATGTATTTTGGAGATAGAAATTGGTTTTTGAAGGCATCGTAATTTTGTAAACAAGGTACTTTCAGAGTAACCAGAGCGCAGATCTAACACTCGCCTTTGATTTTTAATGGGGACAAAACACAACATGGTCTGTGCTACATATTGGTTGGAGGCATTTTCAGCTATAGGTATAAATCCAGACATGGTTGAGGACAATTTGTCTACTTTAGTGATCATACAACCTGGTCCGTTGTGAGAGAAGAATAAAGTAAATGAAAATTTGAAGAACAATTGGGAAAGGTGTTGATCTGTTGCTAGATAAGAATGAATTAAATGATATTGTGAAGCATGGCTAGGCAAGGTGCAACAAGAGCTTGTATTAATAGAATGATTATTTTCAGTGTAATTGGTTTTAGAGCTAAATGTGTATTTTTGGTTGGATGTTCATGGATGCTATTCTCCAGCCACTTGGTGAATATCCTGTTTCCTCTTTAGTAGTATATTTGTCAGGTGGGTGCACATTCCAAGAATGGAGAGCCACATAATGGTTCTATTTGGATCTTCCTATTTGTGACACACATAACTTTCAACATAATAAGAAATATCTAAGTTTTTGTTTATGAAGTCCATTACTTCCATCTACACTTTTCTAAGCACACATGGAGCGATATAATATCATTAAATAATTTGGGGATGACAACTATGGAAGTGTTTGTAAGGCTATTAATAGGCAGACCAATGAAATAGTTGCTATTAAGAAAATGAAGAGGAAATTGTATTCTTTGCAGGAATGTATGAATCTTAGAGAAGTGAAGTCTCTACACAAGTTGAATCATCCCAGTATCATAAAGCTCAAGTAGGTAGAGGAGCTTTCAGGAAGAAGTCTGATAACCAAAATTTTGATTCTCCATCTTATGCGAAGGCATACAAAAAGTGTTGAAAGTGACAATAGTGTACTTCTGGACAAAGCAGCTACAAGTTGATACAGAGACTTGTATGGTACAAGGTGGCTACAGGGGAAAACAAGTCTATTTGTAGAATGTAGAAGTGGCAGGTGGCCACATGAAGCTACAACAACATAATTTTCCTCCTAGTCAATGGTAAACAGGCAAGGAATATCATTGCTCATCATGACATTGACAAGCAAGAAAAATCTCCATTGGTGTACATTCTTAGGTATGCACTTGTATATATTATTTGCATCATTGTCATGAGGGTACTTGCAGGAGGAAGGAACCCTTGCTGCAATCATGGATCCAGAGGGATCTCAATGCATTCAGAGGAACAACACACTGGAAGTGAAGACTCCAGGTTTGATTGTTTTAATTATCATGCCTCTAACCTACATTTATAAGGTTGCTACATTACAAGTAGGTGTTGTAGTTGTGACAACAATCCTTAAATTGTTTTGATTCTAGAGATGTACTCATGAATCTTCTCTAGGAGATATTCTTGTCTTGTTTCCTTTCATTTGTTTTCTTGTTCTAGGAAGGTTAACAACAAAGGAAGATGTTTATCCTGGAGACTTCAGAGGGAGTCACTTGACTTAGAGGGAGTCAAAAATATTTGAGAAGAAGGAAAAGACAATAGCTTCTCCCATTCAACAGTTCAGAGGGAGACAATTATTGATCCAGTTCCTCCAGTTGATATTCCCATAGACATTGCAGTAGGCCATGAAAGGCCTGCTTAAGCTCGACAAACTCTGCAAGGGGAAGAGGGACATGCAGTGCCTCAAAACACATTCTGAGAGAGCAAGAGACCAAAGAGACTTTTGAGATACTTTTTAGACATAAGCCACATCATTGATTCTGAGCCTTGTTGTCATGGAGAAGATACAGGTGAGCAGGTATGGAAAGATTTCATGACAGAAGAATATCAGTTTATCATGAAGAATGATGTATGGGATATTGTTCCGAAACCAAAAAGGAATTCTGTAGTGACTTCCAAGTGGATCTATAAGATCAAACATATGCAACTGATTGAAGTATCGAGAAATACAAAGTGATACTTGTAGCCAGAGGACTCTCACAAGTAGAGGGAGTTGTCTATGATGAGACATTTTCTCTACTAGCCCAATACACTTCCATCCATACTATCATTGAACTAGCTACATCCATGAGTTGGAAACTACATCAGATGTATGTAAGGACAACCTTTCTCAATGGTGAGATTGAGGAAGAAGTTTATATTGAGCAACCAGAAGGATTCGTGATACACGACGAGAAATATCATATGTGCAGGTTGAAGAAAGTCCTGTATGGACTAAAGAAACCACCTCGAGCTTGGTATGATAAAATGGATGAATTCTTGATAAGATTGGGCTTCAACAAGAGTGTTGTTGATCCAAACCTATATTATCACGTTGCTGGTGACAAGTGCCTAATCTTGGTCTTGTATGTAGGTGATTTATTCCTCACCGGTTCAGAAAGACTTATTGTTGAATGTAAGCGAGAATTGATTTCTAAATTCAAGATGAAGGATATGGGTATGATACACTACTTCTTGTGACTAGAAGTATGGAAGAGAACTGATGATAGTTTCCTGAGCCAAGGAAAATACACAGTGAAGATATTCGGGATGATGGACTGCAAATCCATGCCTACACCGATGGTGATGAACTTGAAGAAGATGAATGAGGCTTCTTCCGATTTAGGTGAGATTGATCCATGTCTTATAGACAATTGATTGGATCATTGATGTATCTATTTAACACCAGACTTGATATGCCGATACAGATTGGGCAGGGAGCGTAGTGGACCGGAAGAGTGTTAATGTTTATTACATTATTATAGTTCTTTGCATTTCAATAGATAACAATAACATAAAGACAAGATCACTGAGAAATACACAATCACAGGAGACACATAATTTATCCTAGGAAACCCTCTAGGGGAAGAAAACCCAGCGAAACTTCCTTATTATAGATAACCAATACAATGCCAAGAGATAAACTTAAGATAATACATAAGATCCTCTCTCAAAGATACACCACTCTCTCTCTTTCTTCTCCAACTGCAACTCCGAAACTTGTCTCTCAAATGAGCAAGTGAGTTGTGTGTCTAAGTGAGGTGCTGGCCTTTTTATTTATACAAGACCGCCATGTGTAAAGTGTCTCTTCACTGGCAGGGCCAACTTCTCAAACTGGGTGGTTATAACCACCTTTAATATATTTTTGGGCCTCTTTAATATCTGTTGGGGCCGACTTCTTATTCTGCCTATTATAATTATCATTTGACCAATCCACAAAAGGGGATTTGGTCCTATTACAATAGCCGACATGATCAATCCACAATGGGGATTGATCCAATGAATAATATATCAGATAATAATAAGAATACACTTTTCAGTTACATTATTTCAACACTCCCCCTTAACAATAAGGGTATTCTTCAACAGCATCAGGCGAGAGAGAGGTCTGCATCATCAACGACATCAGGAGGGCAGCATCATTAATATCATCTTGGATCACAGATTGGCATATCTATAAATCATCATAAGTTTTCTTCATCGGTAGGCATTGTCATTCTCAAAAGAATGCAATCATCATCTGCATCAATATGGATTAGTATAAAACTAATATATCATCATCATCACAGCACAAGGCTAGCTCGTCATCATCATACTAGAATGGCTTTACATCACAACTATCAAGCCGGAAGCACAGTTCTAGTCTCGTCTCATAGTCTTGCTTTACGTCACAACAATAAAGATGGAAGAAAGATACTCGTTCTGCTTTACGTCACAACCATAAGGTCGGAAGCAGGATGCTAGACTGGATTTACGTCACAACTATCCAGCCAGAAGCACAGTGCTAGCCTCATCTCATCATCTTGCTTTATGTCACAACCATAAGGTCGGAAGCAAGGTATACATCCTTCTTTACGTCACAACCATCAGGTCGGAAGCAGGATACTAGACTGGCTTTACATCACAGCTATCTAGCCGGAAACTCAATACTAGTCTCATCACATCTTCTTACTTTACGTCACAACCATAAGGTTGGAAGCAAGGAACACATCCTAATTTATGTCGCAACCATCAGGTTGGAAGCAGGGTACTAGACTTGCTTTACGTCGCAGCTGTATAGCCGAAAGCATAGTACTAGTCATATCACATCATCGTGCTTTACGTCACAACCATAAGGTCGGAAGCAAGGTATACGTCCTGCTTTACGTCACAACCATAAGGTCGGAAGCAGGGAATATCTCATCACAACAACTACTCCCCCTTTCGAGGAAGGTCCTTTCGGACTATGCCAAACTTATCTCGAAAGTAATAAAACTTTACACAAGATAGGGGCTTGGTCAACACATCAACAACCTGTTCATCCATGCTAATGTACTGGAGATTTATGGCTCCTCTCTGTACCATGTCACAGATGTAATGATATCATATCTCTATGTGCTTTGACTTATCATGAAATACAAGATTCTTTGTCATCTTTATGCAGCTTTGGTTGTCACATAGGATCGAGGTTACTTCCATCTCTAGGTCAAATAGACTGGTCAACAACTTTCAAATCCATATAGCTTCGCAACTAGAAGAACACACAACAATGTATTCTTCTTCCACTGTGTTGAGATCAATGTTGGATTGCTTCCTACTTTGCCATGAGATCATGGATGATCCTAAACTGAAACAAAATCTAGAAGTGCTTTTCCTGTAGCAATGCTTCTTGCTTCTAAATCAGTGTATCCACTCAATGTGAAATCATGATCTCCGTCATAACTGAGACCACAATCTAATGTACCCTTAAGGAACCTCATCACATGTTTTTCAGCCACAAGGTGAACATGTCTGGGCTCTACCAGAAACTGACTCAAGGTGTTCATGGAAAAACACATGTCTGGTCTGGTGTTTGTCAGGTACATCAACAATCCAATAATCTGTCTATACAACGTGGCATTAATCGGTTCTGACGAAGTGTCGACCAACAACTTCAACTTTTCTTCCATGGGTGTATTCATGGGCTTGCATTCCAACATGTTGAATCTCTTCAGGATTTCGACTGCATACTTCCCTTGGTTAAGGAAGATTCTCTCCAGACTCTGCCATACCTCAAGACCTAAGAAATAATGCATTAGGCCAAGGTATTTCATTTCAAATTCTGAGGCAAGTCTCTTCTTACTTTCAGTGATGAGCTTTTCTTCTCCAGTTAGGAATAAGTCATCCACATATAGCAATAATATCACTGGCTCATCGTTCATAACCTTGAAGTAGAGGTTAGAATCTGCTTTACTCTTGGTAAAGCCTAAGCTCGTCAAGAAACTGTCTATACAGCCATACCAAGCTCTGGGAGCTTGCTTCAATCCGTATAAGGATTTCTTCAATTTACAGACATGAGACTTCCTGTCTTGAACTTCAAATCCTTGAGGTTGCTCTATATACACTTCCTCTTCAATGACACCATTTAGAAAGGCTGTCTTTACATCCATCTGGTGTAACTTCCACTTCATCTTAGCTGCAAGGGCTATGATGGTTCTGATCGAAGTGTATCTGGCTACATGAGTGAATGTCTCTTCATAGTCAATGCCTTCTTTCTGAGAAAATCCCCGAGCGATGAATCTTGCTTTATATTTTTCAATACTTCCGTCAGTAGCATGTTTTATTTTGAAGATCCATTTGGAGGATACCACATCTTTACTCTTCGGTCTGGGAACTATTTCCCGTGTACATCATTCTTGATTATGGATTGGTATTCCTCTGTCATGGCATCTGCCCATTCTTTCATTTGAAAGGATTCTTCAAAACTGGTAGGATCCTTCTCTAGGAGGTCACACATCAAAGCCGTATAAATGGAAAATGGCTTTGGTCTTTTCACCTGTCTCGTGGTTCCTTGGGGAACACCATACTTCTCCCCATCTTGAATAAGCTCTCTGGCCCAAGCTGACTTTCTTTTATGGAGGATTGTCATATGAGGTGGTTCTTGAAATTCCACTATATCATGATCTTCTGGAATTTCCTCATCAGGGGCAATTACATCTTCCCTCAGTGGTTATGCGGTTCTAGGAACCCCCCTCTCTGTAGTTTTGGGGATTATGGGTTCCTCTTCATATACTTCTTGAGCGCTGCATCTTCTTGATTTCTTGAGCACTGCATCTTCATCAAAGGTCACATCCCTACTGATGTCAATGTGGAAGTGACCTGGTATATAGATCCTGAAGGACTTGGAGACCTCACAATATCCCACAAATATTCCCTTCTTTCCTGAATGTTCCAGCTTGTTTCTCTTCTCTTTCGGTATATGAATAAATACTGGGCAGATAAATATTTTGAGATGGCTTACCTCTGGATTCTTTCCGGTGAACATCTATTCTGGGGTCTTGAACCCAAGTGCACTATGGGATAATCGGTTTTGCACATAAACAACCGTCATTGCTGCTTATGCCCATAAGCACATAGGAAGATCTTGATCATGGATCATAGTCTTTACAACTTCCATTATCGTTCTGTTCTTTCATTCAGCTACACCGTTTTGTTGGGGATTGTAGGGAGTAGTGAGTTCCCTCTTGATCCCAACATATCTGTAGAAGTTCACAAACTCTTTTGAGGTGTATTCTCCTCCATTATCTGACCTGAGTATCTTAATCTTTGTTTCAGAAAAATTCTCTATCAAGGCTTTGAATTCCTTGAACTTGCTGAACACTTCATCTTTAGATTTCAAGATATATACCCAGGTCTTACGAGAATAATCATCAATGAATGATACATAGTATACATACCCGCTAATGGAGGCCAATGGTATTGGGCCACACACATCTGAATGAATGAGTTCTAGAACTCCTTCTACTTTGCTGTCTCTCTTCGAAAAAGGGTTCTTGATGTACTTCCCTTGTGCGCATCCATTGTATACGCCTTCATGGTCGACCTTAAGTTCTGGTAAACTTGTGACCGCTTTTCATATGTATGGTAGCGCCTTGTAGTTGATGTGAGCTAATCTTCTATGCCAAAGTTCACATGAGTTTTCAATGGCATGGGCCATGGCAGTTTCTGAGTGACCCTTTAGTCTATACAAGCCATTTTCTTCACTTCCAATGATGATTGCTTCATTTATGGTTTCTCCTTTATCCCACATAAGAACTTCTCCATCTATAAAGACAACTCTGTAGCCTTTCTTTTTTAAAGCTAAAATGGAGAGTAGGTTCTTTTTCAAACCTGGTACATATAGTACGTCCTTCATTTTTAATGAATTCCCTGAATTCAGTTTGTAGTTTGATTCTCCCACTCCCTTGATGGGATATTGGTAATTATCTCCAAGTGTCACTTTCTGAGAAAACTTCTTTTCTGAAACACAAGAGAGAATTTTTTTCTGACCTGTCATGTGCTTGGAGGCACCACTATCAATGAGCCACGTGTCCTCTCCATGTGTTACCGATCCTGAGAGGGTCGAGATTAAGACATAGTCTTTGATTTGTTCTCTTATCATCTTTGCAGGTGGATCTTCATCTTCGAATGCATGGGCATGGTGCCACTTATGTTTCCTCTTGTATTCTTCTCATCTGGATGGACAAAATTTCTCAATGTGTCCCATGTTGTCACAATGATAGCATTTTACAGATGAGTAGTCTCTTTCCCTTCATTGTCCTCTCTTCTGAAATCTCCTTGGATGAGATTCTTTATTATTGAATCTGTTTGGAATTTGAGGCTCTTTATGAGTCTCCTTTTGGAAGTAGGGTTTCTTCCTTCCTCTTTTGGTGTGAGTAGCTAGGGCTTGATCATCATCTCTTGCTAGTAGCGCTTCATGGTTAGCTACTCTTGTTTCTTCTTGGATGCATTCTTCCCATAGACTATCAAACTTTAGTTTCTCCGTTCTGGCACATATCGTTTGGATGAATGCATCCCAAGGTTTTTTGAGACCATTTAGGGACGTCATTATGAACTCGTCTTTGTCTATGGTGTCTCCAATCGCTTCTAACTATTTGAATTATGAAATTCTAGATAAATATTCTTGGATCGTTCCTCCTTTCTGCATCCTCGTATTCTTTAGTTGAGTTCTTAGATTCATCTTCCAGTTTATGTTCTTTCCTTCGTACAGTCTACTTAGGGCATCAAACATTTCTTTTAGAGTGTTCTTTGATGACAAATAAGGAATCAGGTGGTCTTTGATTGAATCTGCAATGATTCTTTGGGCCATGATTGTGTCCTTTTGATGCTTTTCTTTCTCTGCGGCATCTTCGGGTTCCAACACTTCTTCTTTGATGAATCTTGCTTGGTCATTCTATGTAAGGATCAGGCCGATCCTATACTTCCAGGCACGAAAGTTTTCCATGCCTTCCAGTTTGTCAGCAAGCTTCTTTCTTGCAAACATCTTTTACCTGGAGTTAGGAAAATGACCAAAAAATGAAAGTGCTCAAAATCAAATTTTGAACTTACCAAGAGATGCGCTTGGATGAGGCGAGTAGCCTGGTGTGCTTGGATCTGAGAAAATCCAAATTTTACCCTTCCAAACTTGATCTACAGATTTCTGGACTAGTGCTTTTGGTTTTCTGGTACCTCTGGTACTCTGGTACTTCTGGTACTTCTGGTTCACTGGTTTTCTGGTACTTTTGGTACTTTTGTGAAACTAGGGTTTCACTTTCTGGGAGATCCACACACTGAAAAGGTGTTCTGATGATGCCAAAGTAATCCTTGAGGGAGGGCACACTTTTCTAGATGGTTTTGGGGCTGAAAAGATTCACCATCGAAAAGCCCTAATTTGCATGTATGGAAATAGTGACGTTTTTCTCTTGCGAAAGATGCTCTCTTCAACTTGTCTTTGATACCATGTTAATGTTTATGCCATTATTATAGTTCTTTGCATTTCAATAGATAACAAACACATAAAGACAAGATCACTGAGAAATACACAATCACAAGAGACACAACATTTATCCTGGGAAACCCTCTAGGGGAAGAAAACCCATCAAAACTTCCTTATTATAGATAACCGTTACAATGCCAAGAGATAACTTAAGCTAATACAAAAGATCCTCTCCCAAAGATATGCCACTCTCTCTCTTTCTTCTCCAACTGCAATTCCAAAACTTGTCTCTCAAATGAGCAAGTGAGTTGTGTGTCTAAGTGAGGCGCTGGCCTCTTTATTTATAAAAGACTGGCACGTGTGAAGTGTCTTTTCACTGGCAGGGCCGACTTCTCAAACTGGGTGGTTATAACCACCTTTAATATATTATGGGGCCTCTTTAATATTTGTTGGGGTCGACTTCTTATTATGCCTATTATAATTATCATTTGACCAATCCACAAAAGGGGATTTGGTCCTATTACAATAGCCGACATGATAAATCCACAATGGGGATTGATCCAATGAATAATATATCAAATAATAATAAGAATACACTTTGCAGTTACATTATTTCAACAAAGAGAACATCTGGTTGTTATTTTACCTTGGGGTCTAGCATGGTTTCCTAGTGCAGCAGGAAACAAAGCTTTGTGACCTTGAGTACCGCAGAAGTAGAGTGTATACCTTTGAGTGTGGCAGTCCGGGAAGCAATGTGGCTTCACAAGATCCTCACAGATTTATTTGATCATGAGATGGATCCTACCAGTATTCGTTGTGATAACCAGAGCTATGTGAATATCTCTAAGAACCATGTGTTTCACGATAGATCGAAACACATTGAGATTAAATATCATATCAAAGACATGGTGCAGAGGAAAGCAATACATGTGCAACACCTTCCTACACATGAGAAGATTGTAGATATCTTCACCAAACCACTTTCCAAGACGAAGTTTGAGTACTTTCATGAGAGACTTGGCCTGGTGGAGAATGCCTCCCTAGATGAGAGGGAGTGTTGATGATTATAACTGCGTGAGACATCCTCTAGGACACAGACTGAGTGAGTCGGCCTGTGAGAGAGCCCATGAGTTGGGTGTGCCCATGAGATGGGTGTGTTGTTCCTCTATGAGACGGAGATGGAACGTTGTGTGCCCCTGTGTAGGGAATATGCCCATGAGATGGATGTGTCGTTCTCTATAAGACGAAGATGGAACACTGTGTTCCCCTGAGTAGGGAAGATGCCCATGAGATGGGTGTATCGTTTGAGATGAAACGATGTGTAACCCTGTGAGGGGTGAAGGAGCCCATGTGATGGGTTTACTGTTCTCTTGTGTGTAGAAAGTTGAGACGATGTGATACTCCAGATGATTCTTCTGTGAGACTCAATGAGATAGAGATCAGTTGAGTAGCACGTTCCTCTGGCTGAGCACATGTGGACGTGATCCTAGTGGTTGAGCACTAGTGAGTGTATGTCTAGATGATTCTCTTGTGAGACTCAGTGAGATAGAGATCTGTTGATTTGAACGTCCCTGTGGCTGAGCACTAGTGGGTGTGTGAGATCCCTTTCTATATTGTCTAAGAGTTAGATTTACCTCTAACCCAAATTGTGATGTAAAGGGTACAGGTCAACCCCACCATAAAGTGAAAGATAATTAATATTGTAATTATTAATTATATTATGAGTTATTGAGGTCAGCCCTGTTGTGGCAATAGACACCACTTTTGATTTGTCTAGTCTAGTATAAATAAAGGTGAATCCCCATTGAGGAAACACACTTATCATTATGTCATCTCATGATTTCAGAAGTTGTGGTCTGGAATTATGAGAATTACAGCACCCTCTTGTGTGCTAGGTTTGGTGATGGCCGGGGGGATCTTCTCTTGAGAATATAGCAAAGGTTTGGTTGGGTTTTATTTCCTTGTTGAGAAGGGTTTCCCATGATACTTCTTGTGTTCTTGTGCATGGTTATTCTTCTTGTGATCTTGGTTTAATGCAACTAGTTATTGTTGTTGCATTAATTTATGGTTCAAGTAAATGGTAAACAAAAAATTTAAATTAAATACACGAGCCTGAACTAGTGGGAAATTCAACATGTTATCAGAGCAGGTCTTGAAGAATACCACTTGCTCAAGGTTGAAGGAAGACGGTGGTCACCTAAAGACTGCTAAACCCTTGCTGCTATTGCAAAGAAAAGAGGTCGGACCTCAAAACAAATAAAGGAAGGCCGTAAGGCTATCTTACACCTGCAGCTGGAGTAAGGAGAGGGTCATACCCCTAAATTCGGTGGTAAATGTTTTAAATAGTGGCCATAGGCCTACCAGCCTAGGTCGAGCCCTGTTTAGAGTCTTCTAAGGCAGGCCACACACCTCTAAAACCGTTGCAACAAAACCTTAAAACTCAGATCTATACTAGTTCCCAACAACAAGTCCTCTTTTGGAGGCTACCTTACTAGGAGCAGAGTTATTAATAGTTGCAACAATAACTATGATTCTTTTGGGATTCATGAACATCTGAGATAGTGAGATATCTGAGGATTTTGTTCTGTGCATTCTAGAGAAAAATTATAGATCGATCTAGGCCACTATCATTGCCAATCTCAAGGCATTACTTCAGGGATTCATTGCAGCATAAGGGTATTCTTTTTGGAGATTGGACATCAGATATTCTAGATGTAGTGTCCCTAAGGCCGAGCCCCATTGTAAACCATGTTTGGAAATGAATTGTAATCATGTTTTATAGGCTGGTGAGCCAAGTTTTTATAAGATGTAGGCTTATGTGTTGTTAGGCCAGGGAGCTTGAGTATTGAAGGCAAGGAGCCTGCTGTTGTATATGTAATCATGCAGAACACTTAATAAAATATAAACACCACTAGGTGCAGACCGACCACGATGAATGAGTGAAGGGGGACTGAGCATCCATAGAGTGGGCAAGGAATTAGAGGCTGGAAGGTGGGAAAGGGATATGTGTTGAGCCTAGGGGCTAAGCCTAGGGGGGCTTAAGCCTAGGAATAATATTTTAATATTATTCCAAAATATATGTGCATCATATGTTTTTATCCTAAGTCCTTTTGGAAGGACGCGTGATTTCCCAAGTGGTGGGAGGAACACGTGCTGGTGGAACGCATGCAGTTCCATGGGTGACAAGTGCCAACCCTAGTGCATGTGAATAAAATGGCCAGGGTGAGCCGTGAGAAGGTTCAATTCCCATTCCACCGGATTGTCTGAACGCGTATGGAGCTCTGAGAAGTATGACTAACCCGACTCCTGAAGAGAACCTCCGGGAGACCCTACGACTCGAATGTCTGTGTCTGATTCTGAGAAATCCCGTGTGTGTAACCCCAGCCTACGAGAAGCCTGTGTTGAATTCGGGGAAGAGTCTTTTCTTGTTTGGGAAAGCTGAGCGAGCTTATGTGAACATTCCCTATTCCAAAGTCGTGACTGTGAAGCCATCCTGTGATTGCTGAATCCAGTTTTTGGAAAGCCTGTGTCTATTTTCCCGTGGAATTGTTGAGACTACGCAGTATTGGATTGTGTGAGGCTTGTTGGCCTGTGAGCGACTCCCTCCAGGTGAGAGAGTGCACAGGGGAAGGAGAGAAATCCTGGTAGGAACCCTGTAGCTGCCATAGAGCCCGGAGACTTCCGGTCCGGTCTGTTCCTGTAACCCAAGGTAAGGGAGATTGGCATCCGAAGGACTGTCCAGGTGACAGAGAAGGTGCATTCTCCTGGGGTGGAACAGGCATGTGGGCAATGAGGGTCTGTGGGCAGTGAGCGTGGGAGATTTCTGGGAGAGCATTCTATCCTTGTGGTTGTGTGTGACTGTTTTCCCTGTAACCTCAGCCTGAGCCTAGATTCCTTGCCTTGGGGTGGAGCTTAGTCCCAGCTCAGGGGTGACCCACTACTGAGTTGATGAGCAGTGCGGTCTAAGGCTGGGAGGTTCGTGGAAGGCCTGCATTCGGTTGGTGGATTCCGCCATTGTTACAAGATAAGTGTCTAACTATGTTTTATCACATTTTATCATGTCTCTACTGTAAATGTTATCATGTTTTCCACTGTGTATACGAATTAATATGGAATGCTATGGATTGTTTAATTATAGCAGTAATGATATGTTTTACTCTGAGTTAAATGTGTTTATTTGTTTAAATGCATGGGATATATGATATCTGTATGAGATTTGTACAAATGGTGTGTACAAATGGGTATCAGAGCACGAGTAAGCCCATAGTTCCGAAATGGGTGTGCTACAAATTGGTATCAGAGCGAAGGTTTCGACACTGAGCCTAGATGGGCTAGTGGAGTAGTATTTGGACCAAGAATGCGAAGGGAAATTGGGTCTGGAGGACCAATTTCGGACCTTGGTTTGTTCTGGAGTGTCAAGTAGTTTCTTGACCGTGCTTACGATCTCAGGAGGTATAACGACGACTGAAACCGCAGCTGGTGTGGTCTATGGCCAGGGGGAGACAGGTCTCTACACCAATGGTGTTAGAATCTTAAGATCTATTTGGGAGGGAAGGCGAGCCCTCGTGACCGTCGGATCTGGAAAAATGTGCGTAGGAATTAAAATTCCTTTTGAAATACGCAGGAATGTGGAAATCGCGATATGTGAAATTCTGAATTGGTTAGGAACCGTCTGAGCCGTCAGATCTCAGCTGGAAAACCTGTCAGCTGTAGGATATGTCGGGAGATGTCCGAAGGTTAAACCTCAGAGACTAGGGGTGAAAGCTCCGAAATAGATCTAGACCGTCCGAAAGACGGAGGACAGGTATTATGAGATTTCCCATTTTGGGAAGTCGGGAATCGCGATATCGGGAGTCATGAAGGAGGTCAGGAATTTTCATGGTAAAAGTCCCGAGAACGATCTGAGCCGTCCATTAGTTGGGACACGTGGGCAAGATTGGGAGCCCATCGGCATATCGGGGTTCGGCGTTTCGCGAATCCTAAAGACATATGTGTTTCGGCATTGGAAAGTCCGAAACCCCGATAGGAGGTATGACTGTGGTCATATAAGGGGAGGTCGTGTGAACCACTAGTCTAGCCCGGAGGGCTAACTGGAGTTAGAGCGCATCGACATTTGGAAGCCCAAAACCCAGAAAGGATTGGGACTTTCCATGGTAGAAACCCCAGAGCAGTCGTGGGTCGTCTGATTTGAGATGGCCACGTGTTGAGAGATTACCCGTTTCGGAAAATCGGGGATTCGGGAGTTCCGTTGACAAAGAACTTGGACGCTCGTTGTGATAAATCCCGACCATACTGTCGAGACGTTAGCATGTGGCTAAGTCCCGATGAACGGACGAGATTCCTTCGGGGAATCTTTGGGTCTTTAACGACCGTCCAATGTGAGAAAGATCTGACCGTTGGATTTTTCTAGGAATGGATGTGGACACATGGAGATGTACCGCGTGTCAGAGGGTTGAAAAGAGAAGCGAGAGTGGGGGGACCCTAATGATGTCACCGAATGTGATGAGGATCCTCCGAAACGTGCCACACACCACTTTGGTAAAGGGCGACAGCTGTGCTGTAGACCCGAAGAATAAGATAAAACAGAATTTCGAAAGTCGGGGGTTGGAAAGGAGAGTTAAACGGGAGTTCTCTAGTACCGAGACTCCGAAACCCCGAAACCCGAAGTCTCTAGGTACAAAAACCCGAAGTTTCGAAATCCCGAAGTATCGAAAATGAAAGCTTAGAAAACACAAAAATTGCAGAGCTGAACGAGAGCTCAGAAAACCCATTGGAATCAAAATGTCTTTCTATCTTGTTGGTATTAGTTATAAATGTTGAAGATTGTTCCTGAAGGTTTAATAGCCTGATAAACTACGATTTTATTTGCACAGTGCGTGTGCAGAGTTCAACGGAGGTCAGGACTCCAGTTAACCAACGACTAAGTATGGAGTGGGGAAAAGTGCAGATTACCTCCGAAATAGAAGACGAACAGGAAGGAAAGGATGTTAACCTGGGAATCGAAGGATCAAACTCCAATGGGCATGGAAAAGAGAAGGATAAGGAAGGACACATAATGGAAATCATTGAAGGATTGCAAAGAGAGGCCAAGGCTCGCCGAGTTGATAGCCGAAAGCTTATGAAAGTCAGGGATCGAAAGGGTGCACTAAACTTAAAATTCTTGAAGAGCCTGGAAAGAATAGAGAAGAAACTCGAGAAGGGAAGAGACTCAAGTATGATAGAGAGTTGCAAAACCCATGGGAGAAGAAGTAGGTCGAGGAGTGGTAGCTGACACCTTAGCCGCTCCCAAGGACATTTTGACAGGAATACACACAGTAGTTCAAGCCCATCCCCTACCAGAAAACATCGGAAATATGGAAAAGAGGAATTGAAGGGAGAGATGAACAAGATTAAGCCTCCAACATTCTATGGAGAACATAAGAAGGAGGAAGATGCCGAGACATGGTTGCTTGGCATGAAGAAATACTTCCAACTGCAGAATTATTCCGCCCATGTATAAGGAAGAATTGCAATGTACCAACTGAAAGGAAAAGCATCCATGTGGTGGGATCAGTTTGTGCAGGTGCAGCACATCAGAGAGAAAGAGGTCACGTGGAAGGAGTTTAAGAGGTATTTCGAGAAGAAATACCTGACTAAAAGATACTATGACAGAAAGATGAAGGAGTTCTTTGAACTCAAGTTGGGCAGTATGACCATTGATGAGTATGAACGAAATTTTCTGGAACTACTGAAGTATGTTCCATTCATCAAGGACGAAGCTGTTAAAATTCAGAGGTATTTGAGTGGACTTCCACCTTCCATGAGTGACAAGATTCAATATGACGATCCTAATACCATGGAAGAGACCATCAGAAAAGCGAAATKCTTGTATGAACAACAAGGAGAAAGGCCTATCCTTCGGAAGGTCTGGGATGATCGGAGGAAATTTAAGAAGGAACAGAGGCAGAAGGGAAGCAAGCCTTCCTTTTTCAAAAACAGTCCTTGGGGACAGTCATCTTTTAAAGAGCCTAGGAAGGTTGAAGGGAGTGAGAAGA
>JASDQU010010335.1:188483-214234 GCA_032191745.1 Picea mariana | reverse complement strand
AAATGATAAGAATTAAACATAATCTAAAAGCTGCCCAGGACAGGCAGAAAAGTTACGCTGATAGTAACAGAACCCATAGAGAATTCAAAGTGGGTGACCATGTTTTCTTGAAAGTGAAAACTAACAGGAGTTCCCTGAAGCTGGGAAGTTGCGCCAAGTTGGCAGCAAGATTTTGTGGGCCATTTGAGATTCTGGAAAGGATTGGGACAGTTTCATACATGCTTGCATTACCTGCATCTATGACTGTACATAATGTGTTTCATGTTTCATTGCTTAAGAAATATGTACATGATGCTAATCATATTATCGATTGGACTGTGATTCAGGTGGAACCAAATGGTGTCCTACAAGTGCATCATGTGCGCATATTGGACAGGAAAAGCAAACATCTCCGGAATCGAGCTATAGAGCTTGTAAAGGTCTAGTGGACCTGGTACGGTCCTGAGGACGCGACATGGGAGCATGAAGAGGTTATGCGGGCAGAGTACCCGCATCTTTTTGAAAATTTTGAAAATCTTGCAGACACAGTGTAAGTTGCACTGAGAACAGTGCAAAAATAAGGGGAGGGGGATTGTAGTGTCCCCAAGGCCGAGCCCCATTGTAAACCATGTTTGGAAAGGAATTGTAATCATGTTTTATAGGCTGGTGAGCCAAGTTTTCATAAGCTGGAGGCTTATGTGTTGTTAGGCCAGGGAGCCTGAGTATTGAAGGCCAGGAGCCTGCTGTTGTATATGTAATCATGCCGAACACTTAATAAAATATAAACACCACCAGGTGCAGACCAACCACGATGAATGAGTGAAGGGGGACTGAGCATCCACAGAGTGGGAAAGGAATTAGGGGATGGAAGGTGGGAAAGGGGCTAAGTGTTGAGCCTAGGGGCTAAGCATAGGGGGGCTTAAGCCTGGGAATAATATTTTAATATTATTCCAAAAGATATGTGCATCATATGTTTTTATCCTAAGTCCTTTTGGAAGGACGCGTGATTTCCCAAGTGGTGGGAGGAATGCGTGCTGGTGGAACGCATGTAGTTCCATGGGTGACAAGTGTCAACCCTGGTGCATGCGAATAAAATGGCCAGGGTGAGCCATGAGAAGGTTCCATTCCCATTCCACCGGATTTTCTGAACACGTATGGAGCTCTGAGCAGTATGACTAACCCGACTCCTGGAGAGAACCTCCAGGAGACCCTGTGACTCAAATGTCCGTGTCTGATTCTGAGAAATCCTGTGCATGTAACCCCAGCCTACGAGAAGCTTGTGTTGAATTTGGGGAAGAGTCTTTTCTTATTCGGGAAAGCTGAGCGAGCTTATGCGAACATTCCCTGTTCCGAAGCCATGACTGTGAAGCCATCCTGTGATTGACGAATCCAGTTTTTGGAAAGCCTGTGTCTGTTTTCCTGTGGAATTGTTGAGACTACGCAGTACTAGACTGCGTGAGGCTTGTTGGCCTGTGAGCGACTCCCTCCAGGTGAGAGAGTGCGTAGGGGAAGGAGAGAACTCCTGGTAGGAACTCTGTAGCTTCCATAGAGCCCAGAGACTTCCGGTCCGATCTGTTCCTATAACCCAAGGTAAGGGAGATTGGCAGCCGAAGGACTGTCCAGGTGACAGAGAAGGTGCATTCTCCTGGGGTGGAACAGGCATGTGGGGAATGAGGGTCTGTGGGCAGTGAGCGTGGGAGATTCTTGGGAGAGCATTCCGTCCTTGTGGTTGTGTGTGACTATTTTCCCTGTAACCTCAGCCTGAGCCTAGATTCCTTGCCTTGGGCTGGAGCTTAGTCCCATCTCGGGGGTGACCCACTGCTGAGTTGATGAGCAATGCGGTCTAAGGCTGGGAGGTTCGTGGAAGGCCTGCATTCAGTGGGTGTATTCCGCCATTGTTACAAGATAAGTGTCTAACTATGTTTTATCACATTTTATCATGTCTCTACTGTAAATGTTATCATGTTTTCCGCTGTGTATACAAATTAATATGGAATGCTATGGATTGTTTAATTATAGCAGTAATGATATGTTTTAATGTGAGTTAAATGTGTTTATTTGTTTAAATGCATGGGATATATGATATTTGTATGAGATTTGTACAAATGGTGTGTACAAATGGGTATCAGAGCGCGAGTAAGCCCAGAGTTCCGAAATGGGTGTGCTACACTAGAGATAGAAATTGGTTTTTGAAGGCATCACTAGTTCTACAAACAACGTATTTTCACAGTAACCATAGCGCGTATCTAAGGCTCACCCTTGATTTTTAATGGGGACAAAACACAACATGGTCTATGCTACATATTGGTTGGAGGCATTTCAGCTACATGTATAAATCCAGACATGGTTGAGGACAATTTGTCTACTTTAGTGATCATACAACCTGGTCCATTGTGAGAGAAGCATAAAGTAAATGAAAATTTGAAGGATAACTGAGAAAGGTGTTGATCTATTTCTAGATAAGAATGAATAAAATGGTATTGTGAAGCATGGCTAGGTAAGGTGCAACAAGAGTTTGTAGTAATAGACTAATTATTTTCATTGTGTTTGGTTTTAGAGCTAAATGTGTATTTCTGGTTGGATGTTCATGGCTGCTAATCTCCATCCACTTAGTGAATATCCTGTTTCCTCTTTAGCAATAGATTTGTTAGGTGGATGCACATTCCAAGAATGGAGAGCCAGAGAATGGTATTGTTTGGATCTTCCTGTTTGTGACACACATAACTTTCAACGAAATAAGAAATATCCAAGTTTTTGTTTATGAAGTCCATTACTTCCATCTACCCTTTTCTAAGCACACATGGAGCGATATAAGATCATTAAAAAATTGGGGGATGGCACCTATGGAAGTGTTTGGAAGGCTATTAATAGGAAGATCAATGAAATAGTTGTTATTAAGAAAATGAAGAGGAAATTTTATTCTTGGAAGGAATGTATGAATCTTAGAGAAGTGAAGTCTCTACACAAGTTGAATCATTCCAACATCATAAAGATTAAGTAGGTAGAGGATCTTTTGGGAAGAAATCTAATAACCAAAATTTTGATTTTCCATCTTATGTGAAAGCATACAATAAGTGTTGAAAGTGACAGTAGTGTACTTTTGGAAAAAGCAACTACAAGTTGACGCAGAGACTTGTATGGTACAAGGTGGCTACATGGGAAAACAAGTCTGTTTATAGAATGTAGTAGTGGCATGTGGCCATAGGAAGCTACAACAACATCATTTACCTCCTAGTCTGTGGTAAACAAGCAAGGAATATCATTGCTCATCATGACATTGACAAGCAAGAAAAATCTCCATTGGTGTACACTCTTAGGTATGCACTTGTATATATATTTGCATCATTGTCATGAGGTTACTTGCAGGAGGAAGGAACCCTTGCTGCAATCGTGGATCCAGAGGAATCTAAGTGCATTGAGAGGAACAACAAATTGGAAGTGAAGACTCCAGGTTTGATTGTTTTAATTATCATGCCTCTAACCTTCATTTCTAAGGTTGCTACAATACAAGTAGGTGATGTAGCTATGACAACAATCCTTAAATTGTTTTGATTCTAGAGATGTGCTCATGAATCTCCTCTAGGAGATATTCTTGTCTTGTTTCCTTTCATTTGTTTTCTTGTTCTAGGCAGGGTAACAACAAATGAAGATGTTTATCCTTCAGCCTTTAGAGGGATTCACTTGACTCAGAGGGAGTCAAAACTATTTGAGAAGAAGGAAAATACAATACCTTATCCCCTTCAACAGTTCCGAGGGAGACACTTATTGATCTAGTTGCTCTAGTTGATATTCCCATAGACATTGCAGTAGGCCATGAAAGTCATGTCTAAGCTCAACAAACTATGCAAGGGGTAGAGAGATATGCAACTCCTCAAGGTACATTCTGAGAGAGAAAGAGACCAAAGAGACTTTCGAGCTACTTTTTATCCATAAGCCACATCATTGATTCTGAGCCTTCTTGTCATCGAGAAGCGACAGGTGAGCAGGTATGGAAAGATACCATGGAAGAAGAATATTAGTCTATCTTGAAGAATGATGTATGGGATATTGTTCTGAAACCAGAAGGGAAGTCTATAGTGACTTCCAAGTGGATCTATAAGATCAAACATATGCAGCTGATGGAAGTATCGAGAAATACAAAGCGAGATTTGCAGCCAGAGGACTCTCACAAGTAGAGGGAGTTGACGATGATGAGACATTTGCTCTATTATCCCAATACGCTTCCATTCGTACTATCATTGAACTAGCTACATCCATGAGTTGGAAACTACATCAGATGGATGTAAGGACAACCTTTCTCAATGGTGAGATTGAGGAAGAATTTTATATTGAGAAACTAGAAGGATTCATGATACACAACGTGAAATATCATATGTGCAGGTTGAAGAAAGCCCTGTATGGACTAAAGAAAATACCTCATTCTTGGTATGAGAAATTGGATGAATTCTTGATAATCTTGGGCTTCAACAAGAGTTTTTCTAATCCAAACCTATATTATCACATTGTTGGTGACAAGTGCCTAATCTTGGTCCTGTATGTAGGTGATTTATTCCTCACTGGTTCAGAAAGACTTATTGTTGAATGCAAGCGAGCATTGAATTCTGAATTTGAGATGAAGAATTTGGGTATGATACACTACTTCTTGGGACTAGAAGTATGGCAAAGGACTGGTGATAGTTTCCTGAGCCAACAAAAATATATAGTGAAGATATTCGGGATGATGGACTACAAATCTCTAATGATCCCAAGCCATTATTCCAGGATCATCACGGTTTTGGTGTCTTTTTTAAACTTTTTCTGGTTATGGTATTTCGTCAAACACTTTTCTTATAGTTAGGTTTAGGGTTTTGTTGGCAGCCAATTCACATTTTTCCACTGTCTTATAAGTTGCCGACACCAATGTTTTGCAAACCTTATTTTTTCGTCACAATTCTCAAATAAACGACACTTTTATTTTTGCGATATTTGCACACTTACCTTCGTTTTTGTTTTCACGACTGTAAGCGTGAAAACTTGGTATTTCGAAGTCGCATTAGAATCATTATTGAATTGTCAGTATCCTTCTTGTTGATATGCCCATTGTGTTTACATTTTACTTTTCATTATGCAGTTGGAAAAAATCCTTTTGATCTGTACTCATTGGACATTCTTTGATTGATTATATAATCTTGTTTCATGAGTAATTGAGGTTGTGATGCATTGGTAATTGGATTTATATGTTCTTTGATTTGATCTACTTAACCATTGGTTTCATAAAAATACACAGGTGTTATGGTTAAACCCTTGATATATATCATTTAATATGACACCTAGTTCATGTTATCAAAATGCATTGGCGCATTGGTCCAACACTTGATATTGGTTTTGATTTGTATGTTTGGTTTTAAAACTATGGCATAACGTTTGATTGCGCGCATGGTTTAACCACTTACCAAAGGTTTCAATGGATTTAATGAAATGGCATAGTTATAACACATGTGCATTGTGATTTGTATAATTGAAAGTGTCGGCGGTTGTACTCTAGTAATGACTATTCTGCATGGCCAGCAAATAGCTCCACCAGCTTCGCATGATGTCATTAATGCCTTCCCTTATCCCTGTCTCAACTCTGCTAGCTCGGGTAAGCCTTCAGGCTTTTTTTTCCTGTGTATGCTGCATTCAAACCCTGGCTCGTTCACCGTGTGCTCTTCCCCATGGCACCGGTGGTGCGAATTGAGCTGAACGGTAGCCAAGCCTTGCTACTATTCGATAACGCCCGGAAAGACTTAGAGGATAGTGGTTGGCTCATCTTTGTAAAGAAGTTTGAGGGTTTTAATCTATTTGTTGCACAACAGTTCACCCTGGCTTTTGATGGGTGTAGGGCCAAGGTAGGTGACATTCAACTGGAAATCAGTGAAGATTTCATCAACTCTGCCACAGGGTTAGCATCCACGGGCCAGCGATGGTTTAAAAAATCTAAAGTGGAGGAGGTGCCATGGCCACTACTATTCTTCTGACGAAAGGTCACGTCCTGTGATAGAGGTATGCCCATTTCCACACTTAAACCAAGGTGGCATGATATTTTGATGGTGGTTAAACAATTCGTGACTTGTGAGGGTCGATATGGACTGATCTTTCTTTATCACCTTCGACTGTTAATGAATTTTATGGGTTATCCATTGAATATGCCTTTTTATTTCCAGCGAAGCCTTTATAAAATGGCTAAGAGGTTTAAAAGAGAAAAGGCCGATAGTAGCTTGTTCCACCACGGTCTAATCAGACTCATCGTTGTTCATCACTTAAATCTTCACGATGATAGCTGGCAAGATTTTATCTCTCGAAATTGTTTTGCTGAGGCAGAGCCTGTCCAAGTTGACAAGCCTATGGTTAAAGAAACTAAGGTCGGGCCACCCGTGCCTTTCCATGACCTACTGCCCTCTCCTAAACCCTCGATCGACCCTGATATCAACCTACCCGACATTATAACTGAGAAGGTTGAGGCTATAAAAAAGCCTGTGAGCAAAAAAGTCAAAGGAAACCCTACTATCGACGGTAAAGGTAAAAATAATTCTCGACTTATCTCGAGAATGGATAGATTAGAGTTAGCATAGTACTAGATAGTAGATTATAATAGTTAGATTTGTTTAGTTTGTTTTAAATAGTTAATTAGACTAGTTTATTAGTTTGTTTTAATAGTTATTTTAGTTATATTAGTTAATTTAGAGTAGTTTTCTTTTTGTTTTTTTAGGACTTAGATCGGCTAATGGAGCCACTAAACCCATTAGGGTGGTTCATCCCAAACGACTTAGGTTATTAGATAACCCCGGACTGGTTCCACTCTCCCAGTTGACGGACGATCAATTTCGCCCGTCAACAAATGGCGCTAGAAGGAGGGCCTGAAATTAATTAATGGCACGAGGCAGTCGCAAGACTCCTCCACCACCTAATCGCTCACCTATAGTGACTAGAAGCCATTCAAACGATAATATTCCCCCTCAAACAACAATCACTTCAACCGACGATCCATGGATCACAGTTGAGCCAGCAACCCCTAATCCTACAGGTGGTGACATACAAGAGATTGTCCGTCAATCTCTTATAAGAACTCATAGTGCCTTGGCCTGTTTGAGGCAACCTAACCGTCCATTGGACCAACCTTTGGATTTCTCTGATATCAGAGAATAGTTAGGAGGCACTGATCTCACTGTGAATCCTACAGATCCAATCCTAAACCCTGCTGTAGGAGGATCTGGGATACCTCCTCCACCACCTCCATCATCTCCTTCCTCTTCGGGAGGAGGTTCCTCTGACAAAGGCAATTCCCCTTCTCAGCCTTCCACACCCACTACACCAATGGAAAATCAGAACAACCCTGCTAGACCTTGGCTTGACCAGGATGCCGTAGCTGTACCTGGAGCTCAGCATCCTTTACCTAAACACCCGGAGAAATGGCTTCCCAAGTTTGAACCTGACTCAAAACAGATCGCTGAAGATCACATTAAAAAGTTTATGTTAGCCATAAGTCTCCGCAATGTCGAACACGAAGACGTTGTCTGTAGGTTGTTCCCCTATACTTTCAAGGGCAATGCATCCACATGGTACTTTTCCCAATAACCCCATACCATCATGTCTTTGGAAAAGTTTGAGTCATGCTTTTTGGAAAAGTTCAGAGACGGTAAGCCTCCGGAAGTCCTAGTCATGAACCTTTCTAGCTTAAGAATGAACCCAAAAGAAAAAGTTCAAGACTTTAATTAAAGATTCTTAACACTTAAAAACCGAATCCTTACGGATTCCATGCTCGCTGAGAATCCTATAATAGCATACTACACTAAGGCTTTGCATCAAAGTATAGCTATTTGGGTTAAACGATCTAAGAAATCCACGTTGTTAGAAGCATTCGAGGAGGCCAACCAGATTGAAAAATATATACTTAGTCTTAAGGACTCTACTAGCAACGAAACAGAGACTAGTTCTTTTTCCAAAAAGAAAATCGAAATCCTCCCCAGACCCACTCAAAGTAAAACACAACCTGAAAGCTCTGATTTATAAAACTTAACTAAAGTTGTTCAAAAACTGTCAAATCAAGTTATAAACTTAAAAAGGAAAACTGAAGAAGCTTCCTCGAGCAAAGGACCTTACAAACCCCCGTTCCGGAAGCCTTTTCCCACCAACCGACCTAATCCAACTACCGAAGGTCTTAATCTAGAAAGTCTACAATGCACTCTTCAAACGATTCTAGAAGCCAAAGATAACTTGATGCCTCCTGAGATTCCTGAGGAGGTAGTTGAACAAGAGACAGTTCAAGAAGAAGAGTCTTCCCCAAACATTTTTGGACACTTCTCGGATAGCATCTTTCAAGCTAACTTCGAGACAGTACATCCCTATAATACCAGGAGTAAGACAACAAACAAACCTTCTTCCGAAAACACTACAACTTTGCCTCCAAAGCAATCTAAATCAGCTGAGATTAAACAGATTAATGTGAACCCCAACTTAGATTATGATTTAGTTGAAGATCTTAAAAAGTTGAGAGCTGACATTTCTGTTTATGAGTTATTGAAATTTCCATTTCTGCTACAAAAAATGTTACAGAATATCTCAGAGAAGACTTCCACCAAAAGAAATCCTGATCCTCAAGATAAAGGAAGCCTTCCTGTAAATAATGTAAATAATGTAGATAAAGTAGCTTTAGAAACCGCGAGTAAAAATCCACAAACTACCACTCTTAGTACTTGCAAAAATGTACCTCCTTTTTTGTTAACTTTCAAAATCTTTAATAGAAACGTGCACAATTGTATGGTAGACTCTGGAGCATCCTTCAATGTGATGCCATGGTCTGTATGCCAGAAGATTAACGCAGAAGTTGAACCCTCCACTTTAAAAATCATACAACTTGATCGGACTAATGTTAAAGTTATAGGCGAACTAAAGAATGTGCTTACAAGATTATCATCTAACCCCAAGGTTCATCAAGTCATTGATATAATTGTTGTGGATATTCCAGAAGTGTATGGTCTGTTTTTAAGCAGGGACTGGTCAGAGCAGCTACACGGTTATTTCATGACAGATTGGTCTCATTTATGGCTTCCAGAGAATGGCAAGCCTAACAAAATCAAGGTAAATCGTGAACGCTACCTTAAGTTCACGGTCACAGATTTGAACGATCCCAACGAACCATTTACACCTTCTGCTGATTCACCCGAGGTACAAGGGATGGACACCTTCGGCAATTTCATCGCCGAGGCTTCAGTTATCACCAATCCAGAACAACAATCCGAGATTGTAGCATATGTGCAGCCAACAACTTCTACGCAACGGTCTCATGTACCCGATGGAAATAAAATTTGGTCTCTTTATTTTGACGGGTCAAAGTCCAAAGAAGGAGCTGGTGCAGGCTGCGTTATTATTGATCCGGCATGTAACAAAACATTGATCACATGTAGGTTGGAATTTGAATGTACTAATAATACTGCAGAATATGAGGATTTACTGCAAGGTCTCAGAAAAGCTTCGGATATGAACATTCAAAATTTGACCGTCTTTGGCGACTCTGAAATAGTGGTTAGACAGGTAAGAGATTCTATCCACTGTTTGTCTCCGCATCTCAAAAGCTACCAATCTAAGGTATGGAATTTAATGAACAAATTTTTCGCTTTCAATATAAATTCTATTCCTAGATTGAATAACTCTGAAGTAGATTTATTAGCTAATGTAGCTTCTAAACTTCTTCCTACAGAAGGCTTGTCCCCAGATGCATTCTCCGTTGAGTTGTTGTTTCGACCATCTATTCCCGACAACATCACGAACTGGAGAGTCTTTGACGGTGATCAGCAAATTATTAACTTTCTGCACATGGAAGAAACCTTTCAAGGCGCGGTGATAGATGAACACGACAATTTGTGCGATTTCACGGTAATACTAGATCCGAGAACTCCTGAATCTTCATCGGACATGGTAAACTCGATCCCTAAATCTGTAGTTAGATTAGAGAAGTTTTATGATCTTCAAGATAAATTCAAAAAGACGGTCAACTGTAAAACCAATAGTTCCTCGTTATCTTATGAAAAAGTAAACTTAGGAACTAAGGACAATCCACAGTGCATTAATCTAGGGGTAGGATGTTCTGAACAAGAAAAAGTTGCATTTATTAAATTGTTCAAAGAATTTAAAGATGTCTTTGCATGGATGTATGATGACCTTAAAACTTTCGACCTTAACATCATACAACATGTCATTCCTATGAAACCTCAAACCTTACCCTTTCAACAAAAACTGAGGAAAATGCACCCTAAGCTCGAACTGACCATTCAAAAAGAATTGAATAAGCTCCTAAATGGTAGATAATTTTTCCTATTAGGCACACTCAGTGGGTTTCTAACCTTGTCCCAGTCTGGAAGAAAAGTGGGGAAATCCGACTCTGCGTCAATTTCCGAAACCTTAATAGAGCGTCTGATAAAGACAACTATCCTGTCCCACCCATGGAACAGATTCTTCAACAGGTATCTGTTTCCGAGAGGCTATCTTTACTGGATGGTTTCTCGGGATACAACCAAGTCCTGATGTCTCCACCAGACCAACGTAAAACTACCTTCCGTACCCCGTGGGGCACTTATGCTTATCGAAAAATGCCCTTTGGATTGATTAATGCTGGTGCCACGTTCCAGAGAGAAATGGACATTGCTTTCTGAGGATTAATCAATCAGTCTGTCATAGTTTACTTAGATGATGTGACTGTATTTTCTAAAAACAAAGACGATCATCTAACTCACTTACGAGCCGTTTTACAACGATGTTGTAAATACAACATCTCCTTGAATCCTAAAAAATCCATCTTTGCAATACAATAGGGTAAACTCCTAGGGTTTATTGTATCAAGTGAAGGGATGATTATCGACCCTGAAAGGACTCAGGTCATTGCAAAACTCCCCCCTCCGACATCCAAAAAATCTATGCAGTCTTTCTTAGGCCAGATTAACTTTGTGAGAAGATTCGTTCCCAACTTCTCAGAAATGGTCAGACCCTTGTAGAACCTAATTAAGAAAGACACCCAATATCACTGGGGACCCCTAGAAAATCAAGATTTTAATGCAATAAAGAAGGCCATAATAGACACTCCATCTCTCATGAGCCCCGATTTTTCACAAGAATTTACACTCTACACTTTTGTTTCTAATCATTCCTACGATGTCGTCCTAACCCAGAAGAATGCCGAGAACAATGAAGTACCCATTGCCTTTATGAGCTCTGCTTTCAAAGGCGCTGAACTTAATTACCCAGCGGTAGATCGGCAAGCCTACACTGTTTTCAAAGCAGTCAAGCACTTCGGGTCCTATCTTTTGAAGTCTAGGATGAAAGTCATTGTCCCCTACCCAGCCGTCAGGAACCTGTTAGTGCAGAAGGAACTAGGTGAAAAGAGAGCTAACTGGGTCACCTCCTTGCAGGAGTACGACTTAGAAATCACCCCATCTCAGATAGTGAGAGGCCAAGGGTTATGAAAGTTAGTTGTTGATTCAGCAGCAGGACAACAAGAAGAAAGCGATACGTCAAACCTAGGACAACACGATCAAAATCTAATCTGTTGCGCACAAAACTCTGTCAGTCCTTGGTATGACGATATAAGATTTTGTCTTGAACATGGGTCAGCCCCCCGTCACCTGGATCTCGCTAAAAGAATAGCGTTGAGATTAAATTCTTCCTCCTTTCATCTGGTAAATGGTATCCTGTTTCGTCAAAGTTTTGACGACATACTGATGCGTTGTCTTGAAAAAGACGAAGCAGAAAAAGTCTTGCTAGAGTTGCATGCAGGAGAAGCTGGTGGTCATTTTGGTGGTGACACCACTGCCCATAAGGTTTTAAGAGCCGGTTATTATTGGCCCATGCTTTTTAGAGATTCCCATGCCTTGTGTCGTAAATGTATCATTTGTCAGAAAGCATCAGGGCAGTTACAAAAACCAACCTTTCCTTTGCAGCCTGTTTCAGTAGATTCTCCTTTTCAGCAGTGGGGCCTGGACATCATAGGTCCGATCAACCCCCTGTCCTCACAACAACACAAGTTTATTGTGACAACCACATATTACTTTACCCGATGGTCTGAAGTTGTCGTGTTAAGAACCATCAACACCAACCAGGTAATTGCCTTTCTAAACTCGAATATTATCACTCGTTTTGGCATCCCTGACTGTTTAGTATTCGATAACGCTTCTTACTTTTCCTCTCTTGAGATGAGTGAGTTCGCTTTGGAAAAAATAATTAAATTGAAGTATTCTGCTAGCTATTACCCTCAGGGCAACGGATTGGCAGAATCAACAAACAAGAACTTGATTAAAATCATCAAGAGAACAGTGGTTGAAAATCACAAGAATTGGCACAATGCACTGTTAAACGCGCTATGGGATGATAGGGTAACACCAAAAGATGTTGTAGGTAACTCCCCCTTTTTTCTTGTTTATGGCAGAGAAGCAATTCTGCCACCTCACATCCTTCTTCCTTCGCTACAGTTGTTGCAGAAAATCCAAGAAGAAGATTGTCCCCCTTTGGAAAACCGAATTAACACTTTGATGAAGCTAGAAGAGGTAAGAGCCCAAGATAAACGAAAGTTAGATCAACATCAACTATTGGTTAAAAGTTGGTTCGATTCTAACTCTGCTTCTAATAGAAATTTCGAAGTAGGTGATCTCGTCTTGAAATGGGACAAACCGCATGAGGGCAAGGGAGAGCACACGAAATTTCAAAACTTGTGGCTTGGACCATTTTTAATTGCTGAAAAGTTGGGTCCCAGTTCTTTTCGATTGAAAAATCTTGAGGGGTAGCCTGACACCTATCCGGTGAATGGCCAAGCCTTGAAAAGATACTTTGCTTGATGACAACCCTTGTAGATTATGTACATATTTTGCTTTTGTCTGCTTTTTCGTTTGCTTTTTTGTTTTTGATTTTTCCTTTGAATTATTCAGCATGTGTCTTTTGAAATACACATACCTGTATACTGAGCTATTCAAACAAAGAATACAGAAAATTCCTTCGCTGAAATAACTACTAAGAAAATTGCATAAACATCAATGGTATATTTCTGAAATTTATATCTGTGTTGGCAAAAGTCTGTTGTTTGAAAGAAGATGACTGATTTCGATCTCTGAGTAAAGCTTGTCATGATCATCTATTATATTTTTACGCTGTCCATATTCCTTAAGGAAATGACTCAAAAGATGTCTCCCTGCCTTAGGAAGTTGTTTTTGTAAATGAAACATCTCTGGATCTAAATAAAGGACAGTTCTAAAAAATTCCGATGAGGTCTAAAAAAATATGTTAAAATATCATGATTTTCAGCGTCACCCCGCTCAACTATATATCTTTTAATAAAAACAAAATAAATCAATAAAAGAGCTGTGGGAAGTGCTTGTAAACCCGCCGGGATGCTGAATAGGTCTACTAGCAGCGGGTAAATGCATGCATGACGCCAAGACAACTTTGTCGGGGTACTGAACAGGCCTGCTGGCAGCGAAGCAATGTCGGGTATATGAAAATTTGCAAATAAGAAATCTCTTTAATGTTCTTTAGTCTGATCTAGAACTTCTTGGCAGGATACAAATGTCAGAGTGGGTTAAATGGAAACCCTGTCGAGGCTATGGACGCCTGCTGGAAGCAGTGGCTCTGTCAACAATATTGGAGATTTTACCTTTAATATCGTGACTCGCTGGTGTTAAGACTGTTATCTGTATTCATCTTTTAAAACACTGCTAGAATAGTTGGTTAATGATGATGTTTATACGATTTTCTAGTTGTTGTTTTTGAGTTGGAATTATCTTTGCTGTCCTAATCTGAATTTGTTCTTTTGGCAGATGATAACTGCTTCTACTAGTGTGTCACCATTGTTGGCAGCCAATTCACATTTTTCCACTGTCTTATAAGCTGCCTACACCAGTGTTTTGCAAACCTTATTTTTTCGTTGCAATTCTCAAATAAACGACACTTTTATTTTTGCGATATTTGCACACTTACCTTCGTTTTTATTTTCACGACTGTAAGCGTGAAAAATTGGTCTTTCGAAGTCACATTAGAATCATTATTGAATTTTCGTTATCCTTCTTGTCGATATGCCCATTGCGTTTACATTTTACTTTTCATTATGCAGTTGGAAAAAACCCTTTTGATCTGTACTCATTGGACATTCTTTGATTGATTATGTAATCTCGTTTCATGAGTAATTGAGGTTGTGATGCATTGGTAATTGGATTTATATGTTCTTTGATTAGATCTACTTGACCATTGGTTTCATAAAAATACATAGGTGTTATGGTTAAACCATTGATATATATCATTTAATATGACATCTAGTTCATGTTATCAAAATGCATTGGCGCATTGGTCCAACACTTGGTATTGGTTTCGATTTGTATGTTTGGTTTTAAAACTATGGCATAACGTTTGATTGGGCACATGGTTTAACCACTTACCAAAGGTTTCAATGGATTGATTGAAATGGCATAGTTATAACACATGTGCGTTGTGATTTGTATGGTTGAAAGCGCCGACGGTTGTACTCTGGTAATGACTATTCTGCATGGGTAGCAAATAGCTCCACCATCTTCGCACGATGTCATTAATGCCTTCCCTTATCCCTGTCTCAACTTTGCTAGCTCGGGTAAGCCTTTGGGCATTTTGTTCCTGTGTATGCTGCATTCAAACCCTGGCTTATTCACCATGTGCTCTTCCCCATGGCACCGGTGGTGCGAATTGAGCCGAACGGTAGCCAATCCTTGCTACTGTTCGATAACGCCTGAAAAGACTTAGAGGATAGTGGTTGGCTCATCTTTGTAAAGCGGTTTGAGGGTTTTAATCTATTTATTGCACAATAGTTCGCCCTGACTTTTGATGGGTGTAGGGCCAAGGTAGGTGACATTCAGCTGGAAATCAATGAAGAGTTCATCAGCTTTGCCACAGGGTTAGCATCCATGGGAAAGCGATGGTTTAAAAACTCTAAAGTGGAGGAGCTGCCATGGACACTACTGTTCATCTCACGAAAGGTCAAGTCATGTGACAAAGGTGTGCCCATTTCCACGCTTAAACCAAGGTAGCATGATATTTTGATGGTGGTTAAACAACTCGTGACCTGTGAGGGTCGATATGGACTGATCTTTCTTTATCACCTTCGACTGTTAATGAATTTTATGGGTTATCCATTGAATATGATTTTTTATTTCCAGCGAAGCCTTTATAAAATGGCTAAGAGGTTTAAAAGAGAAAAGGTCGATAGTAGCTTGTTCCACCACGACCTAATCAGACTCATCATTGTTCATCACTTAAATCTTCACGGTGATAGATGGAAAGATTTTATCTCTCGAAATGGTTTTGCTGAGGCAAAGCCTATCCAAGTTGACAAGCCTGTGGTTAATGAAACTAAGGTCGGGCCACCCGTGCCTTTCCATGACCTACTGCCCTCTCCTAAACCCTCGATCGACCCTGATATCGACCTACCCGACGTTATAACTGAGAAGGTTGAGGCTATAAAAAATCCTGTGAGCAAAAAGGTCAAAGGAAACCCTACTGTCGACGGTAAAGGTAAAAAGAATGCTCGAATTATCTCGAGAATGGATAGGAATAAACCTAAACCTAGTGCTGAGCAGAAGCCCATAGTCCTCAATGAAGACTCATACTCTGACATCGAACGCTTCCTAGCTAGTGAATACCCTTACTCCCAAGGTCTGTGCTCCGAGCCACCCTATGACTTCATTTCTAATCTACCCCCTTTCCTAAAGAACAATCCCAGTTATTCAGGGATCAAGCTACCTAACGAAACCCTCGGCAATGTAACCAAACCCTCACCTGCATTTTCGAAGCCCGGGCAGTCGTCATGTGACCAATGTAATGTGTGGTTGGAACGATACTATATAAACATTCCCTTACTTCAATCGAAAATCAAATCACTGGAGAACCAAGTTGCAGTATTGACAAGCCAAAGGGACAAGCTTCAAGCAAATGATAGAAATAAAAAAACCACTGGTTCCATCGTTTTTAGGAATGTCGAATCGGCTACAGCCGTCGTAAATTCCAAAATGTCATGATCAAGCTGTCTGCTCGTCATCCAGGTATGAATTTAGGTATCAATTTCATTTTGTGAATTGCTCGGATTAATATAATGACGTGAGTCTATTTTTCAAATAGCTCTGTCCATCATTCAAAATGACTCTGTAATAGCCGGTTATGTTGTGGATCCTGTACATTGTTTTCATTTTGCTAAATAAAGTTATGATTCGGTTGAATGATTTGGTCGCGCCTAGTTTAGCAATTGATTGGTTTTCATTGGATTTGATTCGTTTGACTGTTGGTGTGAGTTAATGAAATCAATGGTTTGCTTTCACTTGGATTTTGTTTGTATCTGACTTGTACAGGAGATTTTTATGCTAAAATTAGAGCACGATCATGATTTGATTTGGTATGATTTCGTTATGGTTAGATTATATCGGCTCTAATTTAGTTTGTATGCTGTGATTTTGGAACGAATTCATGAGTTTGAATTGCTGTGATGTAATCCTCTAAATCTGGAATACAACTCTGATCGAATTCGATTTGGAAAAAACAGATTTGTTTTGTACGGAAACGATATTCTCATTTAAGCCTGTGCAAAAGATATCCACGTCCGAATCATGGAACAGTTTTGATTCACAACGAATATGTTAAACTCCAACTGTTCGATTCGCTCTTGTCCTGATTAGATTGTTGTGTATCTTCAGTTAGTACGATTGTTTTTATGAGTTGGATTTGTATCAAAAATAGACTTGATAATGCTCTGTTTGATTTTAATTTTCAAAACGAGTGGGTTAAACCCAGATCGACATATGTTATCTCTGTCAAATTCGGTTAATAGTTCATTTTGAAATGAATTCGATTAATAATTTTGTTGAATGTTAATCGAATTTGTCTGCTCCAATTAGCAATAACAAACGATTGGACAACTCTTACACACCCTGTTATCAACTGATTGATCCTGTTATGATTTCATTTGAGATAATTCACACACCGGTTTTGATTTGATTCTCTAATAACATGGATCGTTCGTTTATGATTTGAGAATGATCTTGTTGTTTTCGTATGGATTCGATCGTGTTTCCTGTTGATGAGGCAACATAATGATTGAATATGATTTGTTTAATTGTATCGATTTCAATTTGATATGAAACAATTTCATTACTATTCGATATGATTTTGTATACTTGAATTGGTAACGACTTGAACAGAGCGTATCCATATCTGTTATCATTTGGTTGAATATGATTTAGTGTGTTCAATTTATATACAATTGTTGACTTGAATGAGGCTTTTTAGCAATCAAATATCTTTTGATAGTCTGAATATATTTTCAAAGATTTGAATTGATTTTAATGCTGATTCTGTGTCTGATTTAGACCAGCTATAAAATCACAAGATTCTGTAGCTGGTCTATAGAATTAGATTTTTATCATTTTCATTAACAAAATATCTTCCTAACTTGTCCATTTTTTACCTCTTTCAGGTACATTTGAATTGCATTGGGCATGTTGTGGCATTCTAGGAGATATTTGTGTGATTTAGTTTTTTTTTTAGGTTCCTTGTTTAGTCAGACTTGGGATATTTTCCCAGATTTTATGTAAACAGTTTTGATAACTTCCACAGGGATGTTTTACCCTGTGGAAGGTCTTTAAATACTTATTATTTTTTGTAATAAGGGGAATCCTCACTTGTGGGAGAACCAGGCTATGGATTTCTAATGCAAACTGAGACAAGAGTTGATGTTTTGCTACAGCTTTCGCTTTCAATATATCATTTTTTTGTTTCAAGTTTATGCATGTCGTTTGCAGCAGATTAGAGACTACTTTAGCTATCATAATCTATTTTAGAATGATATGATTTAATTAACGTCTTATCCATATCTGATTTCTTTCATTATTTTTAAAAGTACAACAATTACTTGGTTTCAATTAATGAATCACAGATTTCTCTTCTTCATTAATTGAATCACTTCGTATAGATCTTTGCATACATGTTTATCTAACTGTGAAGATTTATAAATCATAAGATTGTTGTAAATGTTTTATGTCTTGTTTGTCCTGTAATCATATTTGAAGAGCACTGCAGCTTATTGTTTACGAGAAGCTCCTGGATAATTCAGTGTGGGTTTCCTCCCTCTGATCAGCTAAGACAATCATTATACACAGGACAAACCTAGAGCGTTTCTTCAGGTCAGTTTGTGATTTATTTGATAGTTAATTTGTTAGTATAGTTTAAGTAGTTTAGTTAGATATATGCGTAGTTTAGATTCATAGTTAGAGTTAGTATATTAGTTGTTTAGTTTAGTTAGTATTTGTTTTATTTCTTTTCATAAAATTATAAAATAAAAAAACAATACCTCTCACTGTCTTAGGACAGAATGCAAATGAGTTTTTCATGTTTCATTCAAATCTCTGAATTGTAGATATTGTACATTTTTTGAATAAGATTTATTTTTGTTAGTAGTTAGATATTTAATTTCATTAGAGTTAGCATAGTATTAGATAGTAGATTAGAATAGTTAGATTTGTTTAGTTTGTTTTAAATAGTTAATTAGATTAGTTTATTAGTTTGTTTTAATAGTTATTTTAGTTAGATTAGTTAATTTAGAGTAGTTTTCTTTTTGTTTTTTTTATGACTTAGATCGGCTAACGGAGCTGCTAAACCCGTCAGGGTGGTTCATCCCAAACGGATTGGGTTATTAGACAACCCTGGACCGGTTCCACTCTCCCAGTTGATGGACGGTCAATTTTGCCCGTCAACAGGTTTTACTGATGTGTTTATATGTGGGTTGCAGCAATAAACAAGAAGATATAACCATAGAACATACCTCAACCATACGTAATATGATAGACAAGCCAAAACATCCCAAATCTGCTTTTATTCATGAAATAGAAGAACCTGCTACAATGAAGATGCCAATCTGAAATGCTCAACAGATGGCTAAGAAAATAGACAATAGAGTTGCTACAAAAAGCTCTCGATAATAAAAAATAAACCTCCAAAGGCTAGATAAGAGATGAGGACCAATGCCAAGGTAAATCTGGGCTATATGAAGTGCCAAACCCCCACTGAAAGATGCCATGTCCTGTTGGAACTGTCAAACCCTACAATTTTGTCCCTACTGTCAAAGACCTCCAAATGCCATGATGAAGATGTCAAACTGTAGATCAGGATGAGTGGAGACCCCTCCTGAAATATCAAGCCAAAATACCAAGGGAAACTCCTCCAAATGTTGAATCCTCCAATGGAGCTGCACCCTCCTAAAACTGTCAAACCCTATAATTTCAGCCCTGATGAAGGAGGCCTCCAAATGCCTTGAAACTTGCTAGAAAGATAGATTGGGACACTGCAAGTCACTATGTGAAGTCTTAGGGTTAGATATGAAGTATAACCCCTCCAAATTGAATAGAGTTGAATCTCCAAAATGTCCTCCTTCTCTCCAATTCGTCCCACTGCTCTAGGAAATAATTTGAACCATAAAGCTCTCTCAAGAGGCACTGAAAATCATGTCTAAGGCCCTACAAGTAAAACCCAAATGCTCAAATTTCCAAGAGCCCTCTAAAACTCCTATAATGAACCTTCCCTCAAGAATGGTGCACCCCCCCTTGCTAGAAACCCCGAATGGTGTGCCCCTCTTCCTTCATGTGCCTATGGCTGGTGTAGAACCCTCCTGCACTGATGTAGAACCGAACTAGAATGGTGTGGGAGAGTATTGCATCTTTGATACCAAGCTTGGGACAAGCTAGGTGGAATCTTTCACCATTGAATCATCCTCTAGGGTTTGTTAAGTCAAAACCCTCAAAACCCCCAATGTTGGGCTCACTAGCTAGAAGCCAGATATCAAAATATGATCATACATGAATGAATGAGAAGAGGCCCTTGCCTTTCCTTTATACTTTTGGCTCACCTTGTCCCTCCAAAGTGACTTTCATTTTATTAATATTTAATTAATTAATTAAATCACTTTAATTAATTAATTAACCTTTTTACCTCTGAAAAGCTCCTTATCTCTCCTTGTGGCTTCCCTGGCCACTGAAAGTCACTTCTAGCTGTAGTGTTCCTCCTCCCAATTCCAATGAGCTATTACACTGAGAGGTTCCTCCAAGTAATGTGCCCAAAATGACCTCTTCAGTGAATTTCATTAACTTATAGCTCAAAATAGTCAAAATCATGGAAATCATCAGAATGCAATGGAAGCAAAGCCAACCTATGTGGAATGGCCCATAATGATGAGATATGACGAGAAATTCCACCTGGACCTCACAATGCCTCTCAATAACCCTTGTACTCGCTATAACACCCATTTGGCTACTCTGGTCATCATAAACCTCTGCACTGTGATGATGTCCCAAAGTGGGGACATTACAGTCCTCCCTGCTAGAAAACTACTTGTCCTCAAGCAATAACCAAATCCACTCAAATAAAATGTCAGGATCCCATGTCCACCTATGGGGTACATAGTAGAACCCATCGAAAGACGAACAATAGTACACTCCACCCCCTGGATTCCATATCAGGAAGTGAACTGCAATACTTTGCGAAGCATAGTCCTAAAAGATATCAACCCTATGAACCTCATGCACATGACACATGGCCTCATCTCAGAATGAGTCCATCCTCCAAATTACCACCAAGATCCACACAGCCTCTATCAACTACACATGCTGATGCCAGAATGAGGTACTGCAATACCTCCGTGAGACACCCTCAAGCGCTGTGCTCCCCTCAACATTGAAGCTAAATGGAAAGTTAGAACAACTTTCCCCTACAAAGGTCCACTCTCCCCTGTCAGTCAGTGAAATGCTCAACCCTGCAATCCCTGGGTCCCATGCTAACCTCTATTGAATATCACCATGCTGTCCCTACACTACTCTGACCACGCCTGTCTGTCCCCTGCATACATACTGGATCCTCCTCTCCTGGATCCTCAAGATGAAATACCTGTGACCACCGAACCTGCTGTCGAGAAACTGTATCTATAAAGGCATCTTTGTAGAAGAAGTACCTATCCACCCATCTCCACGTCTGATCATGATGATCAAGAGTGAAAAGATGCCTCGCTCTATCGGACAAATCCATGTAGGCCCACTCCAGACCGACACCTGGTGGAGTGTGTGGCTCTCGGGAGCAACCTGGGTCATCATGTAGTGAAACATCAGGCTCACCCAATGAACTCCCAGATCCCATGGCAAAATTGGAAGTTTATCACTTCCAATCTCGTCTAACTGCTTCTGTGTGAGACTGTTCACTGTAAGAATCCCTTTGTGCTCATCCGCTATCCTCCTCATGCTGTTGTCAATAATAAATGTGTTGGAAAAGGATAACAGACATATCTGCAAGTGACTGTAGGATTGGAAGGCATCACATGCTTTGGTCAATCCCAAGGATTCAACCATAAGCTCATCCATCGGTATCCATGATAGATGCTCTCCTGTGGTCATCACCGAATCCCAACCATCCAGTACAATCGGATGTAACCCCTCCGACTGCTGGTCAACCAACCTCCATCTCTCATCTCCCATGCAACTGCTGAAATGGTGAAGGTGATCCCCCACAACTATGTGCGGCTGCAAATGAGTGACATCTGCATACTCCCCTAAGTGCGTCTCCTCACTGCAAGTCAATACACCCCTCTGAATCCCACCATACATCTCGACATGTCTCTGTGAGCTATCACTCATCACTGTATGCTATGGCATACTCATGTCATCTCTCGTAGAATAATGCTGCATCACAGATCCTGGGCGTACTGCTGGATCAACCTTTATATGGAGGTCAATAGCTCTTGAAACACAAATGGAAGTGTCCTCCATCGACTGGTGCTCCTTTGCTAGATCATCAACATCTCCTAGCAATGTGACTGAATGATATGTCTGAGTGTCTACTAAGACAGATGAAGTGGATCTCTGACAAATCTCCTCAAGAGACTCATTTGATATAGACTCTGATTCTTGAAGGGTTGTTTGTGTGCCTCTCAAGAATCCTCAACTGCTCTCCAACTCCTGAGTGAGTCGGTCCATCTCCAACTCCTGCTCCCTCAGAGCCTCATGATACATCTCACCAACCCTCAGTAGATAATCCTTGTCTGTCAACAACTGCTGGTAGTCAGTCCTCATCACAGATACTCTCTCCCTGAGAGTATGGAAATCATCCATGGAAATCCCCTCATCTGAACTACCATGTGCCACTGATGCTCTCCAACAGTAATTTTCCATCACTGCATGCATGTCATCAATACGTCTAATGGCTACCATGATCATAGCCTCACTAATTCTCAACTGTGCTGCTAAGTGGTGTGAATCCTGATCATGGTCATGCTAAGGTGCCATCTCAGACCCCTCACTGCTAGTGTCAACTCTGGAGCCCCCAAAAACACTCTCTGCATAAGATAAAGTGTTGAACTGCCCACTGTCTACTGTGCTACTGGGTACTCTTGTATGCCACTGCATCCCATCACTAGATGCTATCTCCCCCTGAATCACACTGTATCCTGTATGAGTAGCCATATCCTCCTGTGCACTCACCCTGCTACTATCATCTGCGCCTAGATCCCATATAGATGTATCCAAACACATGTTATGGTCATCCTGGCTGCTAAAGAGTGCATCCTCATCAATGTAGGCTGATCCTAGAAGTAGGTGTCCCATCAGCCTATCAACATCCACAATCTGCTCAACTAATGGAGTCTCCAAAAACTGTGACTCAATCTCCTCTGGCTGATCTGTATGTGTAAGGTCCACTGTCTGTACTCCCTGTATCTCCTCCTAGATCAGTGGATCTACATGTCTGTGGTGTGCATCCCTCACACAAGGCTCATCAACCCTATCTAACATGCTACTAACCTCCTCATGTGACGTGGCTATCAAGGGTGTCTGGAAGGATGGCATATGTGTCACACCCATAATAGGAAGCTCATCATCTCTAGGTGTTAACACATGTGACTCCTTACTAGTGTCACCACTTTGCTGAGGTGTAAGGTCATCAATGGTATGTGACATGTCTGCTGAGACAGTGGTGCTATCGTCCTGTCCATCCAGCTGCCTATCCACTACACAAGGGTCATCATCCTCCTCAAGTGTGCTAGTAGCATCATCCTCTATACAAGAGTCACTATCACTAGCCTCTATGCAAGAGTTACTATAATCATCAGATTGTCCCAAATCATCATCTATCGCTCCATCCTCACACATCTCATCATCACTGTCATAGTGTGCCTCAACAGTGTTCTTCTGGTCCCTACCCCTACACCTATGATCTGGTTCCCATGGCCCCTTGCAATAGTGGCAAGGTTGTGTGGTCCTAATGGGTGTTGGGTTTCTCTATTCTTCCCACCATCTAGTTGTTTCTTTTCTCTTTTTATCCGCTAAAATGATGCCAAGTAAAATATCCTCTTCACTCCAACTGGACTTCCTGAAGGATGCGTATTGAGGAAAGGTTATTATAGCCTTAGTTTCCTCGCTAAGGCCATGATAAATGATCTCCAAACATGATATCTCAAGGCACATCCTATCCATCTCTCCTTATGGCTCTGTTTGTATGTGATAATTCCCATTGGTTGGCAGGAATCTAAGCTCTGATACCACCGTAATGATCCCAAGCCATTATGCCAGGATCATCATGGTTTTGGTGTCTTTTTTAAACTTTTTCTAGTTGTGGTATTTCATCAAACAATTTGCTTACAGTTACATTTAGGGTTTTACTGATGTGTTTATATGTGGGTTGCAGCAATAAACAAGAATATATAACCATAGAACATACCTCAACCATACGCAATATGATAGACAAGCCAAAACATCTCAAATCTGCTTTTATTCATGAAATAGAAGAACCTGCTACAATGAAGATGTCGATTTGGAATGCTCAACAGATGGATAAGAAAATAGACAATAGAGTTTCTACAAAAATATCCCAATAATAAAAAATAAGCCTCCAAAGTCTGGTTAGGAGATGAGGACCAATGCCAAGGTAAATTTGGGCTGTATGAAGTGCCAAACCCCCACTAAAATATGCCACGTCCTGTTGGAACTGTCAAACCCTACAATTTCGGCCCTACTGTCAAAGACCTCCAAATTCTACGTTGAAGATGTCGAACTGTAGATCGAGATGAGTGGAAACCCCTTCTGAAATATCAAGCCAAAATACCAAGGGAAACTCCTCCAAATGCTGAATCCTCCAATGGAGCTGCACCCTCCTAAAACTATCAAACCCTATAATTTTGGCCCTGATGAAGGAGGCCTCCAAATTCCCTGAAACTTTATAGAAAGATAGATCAGGACATTGCAAGTCACTATGTGAAGTCTCAGGGTCAGATCTGAAGTATAAAGGGGCCAAACTGAATAGATCTGAATCTCCAAAATGTCCTCCTTCTCTCCAATTCGTCCCACTGCTCTAGGAAATAATATGAACCATAAATCTTTCTCAAGAGGCACTAGAAATCATGGCTAAGGCCCCGCAAGTAAAACCCAAATGATAAAATGTCCAAGAGCCCTCTCAAACTCCTACAATGAACCTTCCCTCAAGAATGGTGCGCCCCCCCTTGTTGGAAACCCCCAATGATGCGCCCCTCTTCCTTCCTGTGCCTATGGATAGTGTAGAACCCTCCTGCACTGATGTAGAACCGAACTAGAATGGTGTGGGAGAGTATTGCATCTCCTATACCAAGCTTTGGATAAGCTAGGTGGAATCTTTCACCACTGAATCGTCCTCTAGGGTTTGTTAAGTCAAAACCCTCAAAACCCCTAATGTTGGGCTCACTAGCTAGAAGCCAGATATCAAAATATGATCATACATGAATGAATGAGAAGAGGCCCTTGCCTTTCCTTTATAATTTTGTCTCACCTTGTCCCTCCAAAGTGACTTTCATTTTATTAATATTTAATTAATTAATTAAACTTTTTACCTCTAAAAATCTCCTTATCTCTCCTTGTGGCTTCCCTGGCCACTGAAAGTCACTTCTAGCCATCCCATCCTGTAGTGTTGCTCCTCCTGATTCCAATGAGTTGTTACACTGAGAGGTTCCTCCAAGTAATGTGCCCAAAATGACCTCTTCAATGAATTTCATTAACTTATAGCTCAAAATAGTCAAAATCATGGAAATCATCGGAATGCAACGGAAGCAAAGACAACCTGTGTGGAATGGCTCATAATGATGAGATATGATGAGAAATTCCACCTAGACCTCACAATGCCTCTCAATAACCCTTGTACTCACTATAACACCCATTTGGCTACTCTGGTCATCATAAACCTCTGCACTGTGATGATGTCCCAAGGTGGGGACATTACAAAATCCATGCCTACACCGATGGTGATGAACTTGAATAAGATGAATGAGGCTTCTTCCATTTCAGGTGAGATTGATCGACCTCTTACATACAATGGATTGGATCGTTGATGTAGCTGGTTAACACCATACCTGATATGCCGATGCAGATTGGGCAAGGAGCACAGTGGACTGGAAGAGCACATTCGGTTGTTGTTTTACCTTGGGGTCTGCCCTTTTTTCCTGGTGCAATAGGAAACAAAGCTATGTGACCTTGAGTACCACAGAAGTAGAGTGTATAGATTTGAGCGTGGCAGTCCACGAAGCAGTGTGGCTTTGCAAGCTCCTGACAGATTTATTTGATCATGAGATGGATCCTACCATTATTCATTATGATAACCAGAGTTGCGTGAAGCTCTCTGAGAACGTTGTGTTTCATGGTATATCGAAACACATTGAGATAAAATATCATTTTATCAAAGGCATGGTGTAGAGGAAATAAGTACAC
>JASDQU010010335.1:153547-170172 GCA_032191745.1 Picea mariana | reverse complement strand
GAGTGAGTCGGCCTATGAGAGATCCCATGATTTGGGTGTGCCCATGAGATGGGTGTGTCATTCCTCTCCGAGACGAAGATGGAACACTGTGTGCCCCTGTGTAGGGAAGATGACCATGTGATGGGTGTGGCGTTCTCTCTGAGAAGGAGATGGAACACTGTGTGCCCCTGAGTAGGGAATATGCCCATGAGATGGGTGTGTCATTTGAGATGAAACGATGGGTACCCTTGTGAGGGGTGAAGGAGCCCATATGATGGGTTTACTGTTCTGCTCTGTGTAGAGAGTTGAGATGATGTGATACTCCAGATGTTTCTCCTGTGAGACTCAGTGAGATAGAGATCTATTGAGTAGGACATCCCTGTGGTTGAGAATAGGTGGACATGATCCTAGTGGCTAGGCACTAGTGAGCATGTGTGCAGATGATTCTTCTGTGAGACTCAGTGAGATAGAGATCTGTTGATTTGGATGTCCCTATGGTGGAGCATAGGTGGACATGCCTCTAGGGGCTGAGCACTAGTGGGTGTGTGAGATCCCTTCCTATATTTCCTAAGAGTTAGATTTACCTGTAACCCTAATTGTGATGTAAAGGGTACAGGTCCACCCCACCATAAAGTGAAAGATAATTAATGTAAAAGATAATTAATATTGTAGTTATTAATTGTATTCTGAGTTATTGAGGTGGGCCCTGTTGTGCCAATAGACACCACTTTTGATGTGTCTAGTCTAGTATAAATAAAGGTGAATCCCCATTGAGGAAACACACTTATCATTATGTTATCTCATGATTTCAGAAGTTGTGGTCTTAAATTATGAGAATTACAACACCCTCTTGTGTGCTAGGTTTGGTGATGACTGGGGGGATCTTCTCTTGAGAATATAGCAAAGGATTGGCTGGGTTTTCTTCTCTTGATGAGAAGGGTTTCCGAGGATACTTCTTGTGTTCTTGTGCATGGTTATTCTTGTGGTGATCTTGGTTTAATGCAACTAGTTATTATTGATGCATTAATTTATGGTTCAAGTAAATGGGAAACAAAAAATGGAAATTAAATACATGAGTCTGAACTAGTGGGAAATTCAATAGATCCTGCTCTCATACAACATGTCATTCCTATCAAGGAAGAGATAAAACCTTTGAGGAAAAAACAAAGACCCATTAACCCCGCACTTGAATCTATTATTAGAAAGGAGTTGGAAAAACTTTTGAAAGTTGGTATAATCTTTCCAGTTAAATATTCTGAGTGGGTCTCAAATGTAGTTCCTATTAGGAAAACAACTGGTCAGATTCGATTATGTGTTGATTTTCACGCATTGAATAGAGCAAGTGTTAAATATAATTTTCCTCTCCCTAATATGGAAATGATTTTGCAACATGGTGTAGGGTCACAAATTATGTCCTTACTTGATGATTTCTCTAGATATAACCAAATCAAGGTAAAAAGGACTAATAGATACAAAACCACCTTTACTACACGATGGGGCACATTTTCTTATGAACACGTGCCTTTTGGCTTGTCTAATGCATGTGCCACTTTCCAAAGAGTTATGCAAATAGATTTTGACGATTTGATCGGTAAGATTATCCAAGTTTATCTTGATGATTTGACGGTCTATTCAAATAATCGATTGGATCACTTTGGTCATCTCAGAAAAGTTCTCATGCGATGCATAAAATTTGACATTTCTTTAAATTCTTCTAAATCTATTTTTGGCATCACCAAGGGAAATCTCCTTGGACATATCGTATCTGATTAAGGAATAAGCATAGATCCAGAAAGTATTGATGCTATTCTGAACCTTCCTTCCCCCACTTCTAAAAATGAGGTTCAAGTCTTTATGGGCATTATCAACTTCGTTCCTAGGTTTGTTCCTAATTTTTCCTTAATCGTTAAACCAATTCATAATATTATAAAGAAAGATCACTCTTTTTCTTGGACATATGACGTAAATAACTCTTTTGTAAGGATTAAGAAGGAAATTAGTTCCGCATCGGTTCTTGCGAAACCAAACTTTGAGAAAGATTTTATCATATACACTAATGCCACTGAGGAAGCAATTTCTGCTATTCTCTTACAATGTGATGACCGGAATAATGAAAAACCTGTACCTTACATGAGCCAAAGTTTATCAGATGATGAGTTCAAATACTCTTATATTGAGAAACGTGCCTTTGCTCTTGTTAAAGATGTAGAGAAATTTCACCACTTTATCCTAGGCAAACACAGGTAAAAGTCCCTTTGCCTGCTGTCAAGTTTTTGCTTTCACAAACTTATCTTTTAGGGAAGCTTGCACATTGGCTTGCACAATGGCTTGTTAAAGATCATGACTTCGAAAACAATTAAGGGACGAGACTTAGCCCTTCAATTAGCTCAACATACTTAAGCAAGTGAATAAATTGACGATCAATATTATCCTCTTTCAACATTGTTTTATATTGAGAGACAAACCCTTTCTATTGCTGAACACCCTTGGTATAAACATCTGGTGTATTACTTTCAATATCATAAATGCCCAGATGCCTTAGGTCCTCATCAAAGGATAAGGCTCCGTCTTGAATCTTCCAGATATATTATTTTATGAGACTTTTTGTTCAGGAGGTATGCTGATGGTATATTACTTCGGTGTGTGAATAATGAGGAAGCACACAAATTGTTACATGAAGCTCATGTATCTTCATATTCCGTTATGCACATTGGTGGCCATTTTTCTGCTAAAGCTACTTCTTTTAAAATCATTAGAAATGGTTATTATTGGCCTTCAAATTTTTGAGATTCTTATAAGTTCGCAAGATCTTGTGACAAGTGCCACAAAATTCGCTGGGAAAGAGCGTATTTTTGCTATTCCTTTGTAGACGGTTCTCCCGGATTTTTCGTTTTCTAAATGGGGCCTAGACTTTATTGGTCATATAAATCCTCCATCTTTCGCAAGGAAGATTTTTATTTTGACAACCACTGATTATTTCACTAAGTGGACTGAAACTGTCCCTCTTAGACACTCACAGGATGAAAATGTAATTTCTTTCTTGGAAACTAACATCTTCTCCAGATTTGGCATTCCTTTAGAGATTATTACATAGAATGGTCCCGCTTTCATTTTTTCTAAATTGACTCAATTTTTAGCTAAATTGGGGGTCAAACATTTCACTTCCTTAGCTTTTTACCCTCAAGGAAATGTGAAAGTCGAGTCTACTAACACAAATCTCATTAGGAGCATAAAAAGGCTCATTGAAGATAAGCCTCATCAGTGGCACACCCTCCTCACTTATGCCCTTTGGGCAGATCACACTACCACCAAGGTAAGCACAGGTTGCACTCTCTTTTAGCTTGTTTATGGTCAAGAAGCCATTCTGCCTACTGAGCTAGAAATTTCTTCTCTACGACTGATGCTACAGATTGAATAATTAAATTCTTCCAATGTCCCTCAAAGGATAAATGCACTATTAGCCTTAGAAGAACAAAGAATGTTTTCCTTGGAAAACATAAAGAGAAGACAACAAATCGTGAAGAAGTATTTTAACAAATGCGCAAAAGATGTCAAATTCAAAGTAAATGAGAAAGTCTTGCTTTGGGACTCAACCCATGCCGACAGAGGAAGACATTCAAAGTTTCAGAAATTATGGCTAGGTCCTTTCAAAATCGCTTTTGTCCTAGGTGCACACTCTTATCTTTTAAAAGACTTGGAAGAGCGATTGTTTTCCTATAGTACCATTCATGGTTCCCACTTGAAACATTATGTGGAACCAACTTGAATGATAAATGCCATATGGAAATTAGTGTTGTATATAGCTTTCTGTTTCACTGTTTTATTTTGCTTTGTTCAATTGATTGTTCAAATTCTATTGTTTCATTTTTCTGCTGTTTCCTTTTCTGCAGTTTTATGATATCTGAAGTAAATTTTGGATTAGATTTTCCACAACAGTGCCATTCTGTAAGTATTTTTGGTCAATAACAATAATGTTTACACATTTGTCACGATGTCCTCCTTTTAGACATCGTTGCAATTGTTTTTTTCTTCCAGTACTGTTGTTAGATAGATGATTTGATTGTCTTCCCTACTTTCCGCCATCCCTTTCTTCCCTCCATCCCGAGATTCAAAAGAACATATCATAAAATTTCTCCTTAAAACAAGAAACACTTTTACTATGACCGATCAAATTTTATGCATACAAGACCAAACCCCATCATACGTAACATTTTTCATGAGTTATTCCCAAAGTCTCGAATTATTTTTTCCCTTAAGCCATCTTTCCCCCCCTGTTGCATAATCATTCTGGTCAATAATTCTTTGATCTATGTTCATTAGTCTGTGAAACTGAATATTATGAATTCTTAATCTGTTGGAAACAAATTTTCCTACCGAGTCGCGAGTTTGTTGACGCTCAAAGCGCAACGTAGGATACCATGCTTGCAAATGGTTGCCAAGCCTTATTACTTAATTATATTTAATAATATACTAGTAGGTGGGACCCCTTGTATGACTTATGAGACTATGACGAAGAAATGACACTTATATTTCGTTTGCCTGTGTTTTGGTTGTGACACAAACTCTAGAACTTATTTTCCCATGTTTTGGTTGTGACACAAACTCTAGAGTTTATTTTCCTCAAAATTGTGATTAAAATGCTTGTGATAGGACATTGTGGGCAAGGTGGTTAAAACAAGGAATAATGTTGTCTCGATTATCTCTCACAAAGTATGATTATGCTGCTTGTAATGGATGAAGGAATTAGACTCTAGTTTTAATTTTTTATATTGTATATGTTTTATAGTGTAGTTGGGTGATCACTTCAACCCTTGCTACAATGGTTGGCGCATTGTTTTAATTGCAAGATTGGTTGTATCCCTAGCAAGTTGTTATATGTGAAATGGGGATAGTGGCAAGGGTTGGCGCATTGTTAAATTGGAACATATGGAAACTTTGGTATAGTTGGTTGCATTTATCGATTTGAATGCTAAAGGGTGATGAGCTCTATAGTGGGCTTGGCACGTACTAGCCATAAATGAAAATGTGAAGGGAGAAGCGACGTGCAGTAAATGCACGTCCCTCTAACTCACCTCGAGCCCGCCACCCTAGTCATTTTTCATTTTTCTTTGTTGGTTGTTGTCGCTCCGCTTTGCTTGGTCGTGGAGGAGGTATACAAGCTGGTCTTTTATCCTTAAGAAATATTTTACACATGTATAGGGTTTTCTTGCTTTGCCATCCATGAACATTCACTCTGCTCTTTAAGTCAATAGTTGGCTCTTGTTTTCTCATGGTCCGTGTATTTCCAAAGTTGTTATAATGAATTCAAACTATGTGTTGGTTGATTTGCAAGTTTTGGTTTCCTATGGTGGTTGTTTTGAGACCATTGGCATTAAAAGAGTCGTGGGTGTCTTTTACTGGTGTAGTTTTTCGCAATTTTGCTATGAAAAAGATTGTGGTTGGGGATACTCCAAGGCCAGCTTTGCCTCTAGTTCCTTGTTTTGGGTTTTCTTCCCTATTCAAAAATGGGTTCTCTTTGCCTCTTACCTGTGGGTTTTTGTGGACACTCTGCCTATATGTTAATATTGTTGGTCTTCGTGGCTAATACACCCGCGCTATAGTTCTGACTCTGTGAGTATTAATGTGGAATATTGTGATGGGAGTAAACTTTTCGTGCTCTTTTCTGGCCAAACCCTATAGTTGTCCCCCCACTTTCTTCTTCCACCTACTGTCCACTGTTGCGTTGAACCTTATGCATTATCATGAAGGCGTTGCTTACCCAGAATTTGATGGAAGCATTGTTCATGCTCTTATGTTTGGGCAGGGGTTTGATTGGTCACTTATTACGCAAATATGGAGGAAGTGTTGAACTCACTTATTCGCTTGAAGTTACAGTCTGTCCATATGAATTTTATGAGGTCAATAGAAATGTTGTGAATTATTGTTATAATATAAACTTGCCATGTTTTATTGTAATTACAGATGACACCTGTGTATAAGTTAGATGATGCTCGAATGAAGTCTATGAACCAGAATGAAATAAGATGAGGAATTTTAGTGAATTGTGGTTCGATTAAAATTATGGTTATATCCATGGATTTGTTTTGGGGCACTTTGCGGGACCCTGTGGGTTTTAAGAACTTTGTTGATGCTGACATTATGGGTTGTATCCTGTTCACTCCAAGATTGCCTGTTGTATCGACTGTATGATGTTGTTCATTTTTCAATTTTGTTATGTATAGACAATATTGTTATTATGGTTATTTTTATTTCTGGGCAATTGGTTACCGTGTAATACAATTTCAAAGGAAAGTGAGCAGTTTTGTGAAGAAAGCACCTAATTTGGGTTGTTTTTTTGGGAAACAGATTATTGTTTAAACTTTAAATTTTTGAATAGTAAGAAAATTTGATTGTGAATTGATATCCTAGATGGCATGGTTGATGTATCGTTTGAACAATATCCATGAGAATACCCCCCCATTATACCATTTTTCTCTAAATACACCCCCTTCACGATCCCAATTTCACTTATTCATTCCTTGTTCTGTGATATTTATTTTGAATAGGAGTGTGTGGAAATGAAAGGAAGTTGATATGGCAAGGGTTGATGAACGATGTTATGGATTTGTTTAGATACACAATTAATTGTTTTATTGATTGTTTGAACAATATTCGTATATTAATTCCCCTCCATGATATCATTTTTCGCTAAATACAAGCCCTCCATATTTCCCATGAATCCTATCAATTCCCTATTCATGTGGCAATTAATAAATGACATGTTATGGATGGATTGCATGTGTTTCGTAATAAATTCTAGATCCAACTGTTGATTTATGTAAGTAGAGTTTCATGTATGGTTTATTAAGGACTTCATGACTGACAAATTGTTTCTACAGGGTGATTTTTTTTAGTAGAGGAAGCAATGGTCGAAATAACAGAGGCAGGGGAAATTGGAATCGAAGCCATAAAGGGCCTAAATTTTCTATTCATTTTGACGCCGAACTACAAGAATTAAACCAACTGTTTCAAGATGGGTTCTTTATTTGGGTTGGCCATGGGATATTGCACCCTCAACCAGAGAGGCCCCCTTTCCAGTAGCCTTAGAATTTTCCTGGTATCCTCGTTCCCCCACATGTGTCTATGCAACCCGAACCTCCCACAAATGATGGTTGGCAAGAAATTGTCAATCAACCTTCTTATCACCGCCATGGTTGGCCCACTGTCTCACTTCCATGACCACCACCACCATATCCAGTCAATCCTAATGCACAAGTTACCCATGTTGTTTCACCAGTGAAATCTTCACATGTTAGCAAGAGATTGCAAATTGACATCTCGCAACTTGTGCTAGATAAAGGAAAAGTAACAACCTCCCCCTCTAGTCCATCCACTAAGTCCTTTAAATGTGTGTCTTCACGCCTCCATTCAAAATACAAATTCTCCCATGTAATCAACGCCATACAACCCCAAAGGTCTAATCAACCACGGGTTTCTTCAAAAAATTCTAAGGGAGACAATAACGAGAAAATGAAATATGCGTCGCAAACCAACAAATATGGTTTTTAAATGCTTATTTTTATGATTTTCAGTGATGAGGACAATGTTTAATGGTTTTCAACATAATTTGGACAACAAGCATTATTTTTGGATATTTTGTGGATAATGTGGATATATTCTTTTTTGGGATATGATATAAATTATTGCTGATATTTAATATTCAGTTTAAATGATATCCACGGAAGCTACATGGGTGTTATATGGTCTAAATGATTATTTTTTGTACTTTGTATTTGATTATTAACAAAAAGAAATGATGGGAGTCACAAGGGGTCCCACCTATATAGTTATTATTAATTAAGACCTTTATTTATATATTGTTTTTCTTAAAATTATTTGTTAAGTTAATTTGACTTAATTAAAGAAAGTAGTTGAGCTACTTCAACTGATTGAGAAAAAATAAAAGCTCAATTGGATGAAGAGACAAAAGGAGAATAGAAGAAGAAATACATGACTAAGGTTTGATCTTTAGTTAAATGAGATAAGTTCAGTTTTCATTCATTTCTTAGTTTACTTGAAAGCCTAATCCTCTTGTTGACAACATGGTGTTATTGTAGGAAACAAGGTTACAATACTGAATCATACTTTTCAGGTGCTCTTTTTAGAGGTGTTGATTCATCCTTGATAGTCCGTGTATTCTTGTTTGTTTGTGAATTAATTTTCATGGCTGATAAAGAATATCTTGCGGAGTCAAAATGACAACAGTTTGTGGCAAGCTGATCCAGATCATTAATTTCAGTTTTATTTTACTGTCGGAGTCTTTTTGTATGGTGCCCATCGAAGATCTCTAAATATGACTTTGGTCCATACCCTTGCAGGGGTTTGTGAAGATAAATAGACTTTTGGTATCTCATAATGAAATAAAATCATATTATAAATTTGTTCTGTCATACATGTGTTTGCATGACTTGGTTCCTCTTTCCGCTTTTGGTCTCCATGTTTACTTTATTGTAAAATATGTATACATTCCAGTAGCTTTGTATAAATTTTATTTTACATTGCAACATATTCAAATCATAAAACCAGCCTTAATCCTTGTAATTAATACTTGCGGATTGAGTGAATGTTTTTGAGGCTATAAATCCCGGGTGACATTCCCAACTATCTTGTCCTAGACATGCAAGATCTGAAAATGATTGAGTAAGGTGTTCCATACCTTTTCCTCAACAATCTTGAAATTCACAGAGTAATTATGTGAATTTCTCTTTCTCTTCATCAGAACATTGAACACCTAATTTAATAAACTTTTGAGATTTGAATGTTCCAATATTCAAGGAAATGGTATCACCAACTTTTGTTTTCGACTCCTCTTCCTTATGTGTTTCTTTGTTTCCTACATCACTCGACGAAAATGAAATTTCAAGAGGAGTCAAACCTTTAAGAAATTTGTCATCTTCATTAGAGATGATTTCTTTGGGCTTAAATGGTTCATTTTGTATGAAATCACAAATGCCCTCGTCACTCGGGAAAACCTGCCATGATTCTACTTTATCAGGGATGTGAGGACGATATAGAGATTGGAATGTACAATCAGGTCTTTGAGGTAAAATCTGTCGGGTAGGGGATGCTGCAAAAACAACTAACCTATCAACCATTGAATTAAGTTCCCTCTTAACATGAGTGGTGTTAAATGATAACATATTTGAAATTAACATCCAAACAACTTGAGTATAACGTTTAAGTAACTTATTGCTTGGTGAATAAATCTTACGTACAAGATTCACAACAAGTTCAGAATCACCAAAAAATATAAGGTGGCCACAACCAAGGTTATATGCATTTTTTATGCCTGACAATAAGGCCTCAAACTCTGTGACATTGTTTGTGCAAACAAATTCCAACTTATAAGAGAAATTGTGGATTTTACCTATATGAGAATATAGAATGATGTCGACTCCATTACCTTCATTTGAACATGAGCCATCGAAATGCATGTGCCACATGCCATCATCAAAATCAATTGATTCGAGTATAGTGTCACCTTCATCAGCAAAGATAGAGTACACTCCCAAATATTCTTCGAGATAATTTACATTAGGTTGGGGAACGCTCTCTATATACAATGAAATTCTTCCTTCCCTAAGGACTATAATGTTTTTTCCGTTCTGAGGGACAGACAAATGTGTACCATCAAGTGAAAGGTATCCATCAGTTAAGGCTTGCCAATCCCTTCCCAAAATAATTGAGTAGTTACTCATAGACATATCAATTACTTGGATGTTGAGGGTTGTTCTTATCTCAGGATGTGCACACAAAACTAAGGTTATATCCTTGATTTCACCTATAGTTGATTGTTGTAAATTGTTATAAGAGAGAATGCTTCTAGAATTTTAGTTAGTGCAAGATAAGCCAAGCTCTTCCATGATAATTTTAGACATCACGCTTGGACCAGACCCTCCATCAATTAGACAACAATGAGCTATTTTATCATTTACAATTGAGTCATCTTCATTTGAATCTTCAAATAGATTGGTTATGGTAGAAATATTTCCTTTCATAAAGTTTTTAAGATGCTTATGTTGTTCTGGGACGGAAACCATGTCCAAAGGGGTAGCATCAACTTTGATATTAGCCAATCGGTTAAGGATATTGTACCTAGAAGAGGGAAGAAGAGAAGACACTCCTTGATCACTTAAAGTTTTGACAGCTTGTGTATCAACACTTTGAGAATATGATCTTGGGGCAGAAGAAGTGCGGGTAATATCAAATTTTTCCTTGGAAGTATAATATTTATTCCTTGTATCGATTACCATAACTTCCTCTGGTTCAACCCAATATAAAAAAACGATCGTGGTATGAGGCGTTTTTTCAAAGATCTTATCTCTAGCATTCTTTGTGACCTCACACGTATTCTCATCATGATTTTCTTCACAAAATTACACCAACTACGAGTCATTATGGCCTTCAGCTGAAAAGTGTTTTCATCGGTGTTCTAAAAGGAGCTAAGGAAGAAGAAGAAGCCCTGAGGGGAGAGGAAGAAGAAATTCCTTTCCGTTCGTAAGCTATCATCCTATTGTTCATATCTTGCATGGGTTGTAGAATGGCAGACATGTATGTTTTCTTGACCAAGTCTCCCTTAGGAAGACCCATTCTTTCAAGTTTCTTTTCATATTCTAGGAAATCCTGAAGGGAGGAATCGAGATTGTCGATAGCCTTCTCTTCAATTCTATGACGATACAGAGAAAGTAATGCATTATAATAATGCATGAAAGAAACTTTATTTTGAGGACGGATTAGTTCAGGAATTTGATTATATAGTTTGTTGAAACGAAGGTTAAAAGATTTAATGGTTTCATCATCCTTATAAGTAATATTTTTGTATTCCCTTAACTGCTCAGTTGGACTCTTGGGTTGTCCATAAGTGGATTTGAACCAATAAACCAATTCTTCCCAAGTTGAAAGGATTTTGGGAGGGAGGTCAAAAAATTATGTTGCAGCTTTCCCTTCGAGGGAATTGGCAAATAAACGCATGCAAGTGTCATCATCGTTTTCCCCTATGTTATGACAAGCATTAGAAAATGCTACCAGGTGTTCATTTCTAGTAACGGTACCGTTTCCCGAGAACCTAGGTAACTGATCCTTGAATTTTGGTAATGGGTGGGTGGATGGTGCGATATTAAAGGGGGAAGATACGTGCCATGGGGTGTGTTGTCATCCTAATACACACTTGGAAACGTGAGCTAAGGCCGGCTCACTTAGTGTGTCCTTTGAGGCACAATGCCCAGGTTCACAGCCCACGCTGTCACTTTGACCGAAACCTCTTCCGTCTAGGCTCACTCCTAGGGAAGCCAAGGGGGGTAGTCCCTAGCTTCTAGATTAGTTTTAGAGTTAAGTTCTAGGAGTTAGCTTTAATTCGTTAAGGCTTGGGTGGATTCTAATCCTAATATGCACAAGCAACAATGCAAGATGCAAGGTTAGTATGTTAAGAAAGACCTTTTCCTAAGGCAACTAAGACTAGTGCCTAAGATTGGAAAAGGGGTCAACTAAAGTTATAGGGTGATTCATTACAAGTAGATTACAAGAAGAATAATTTAATCAAATATTAAGTACAATATTTACAAGTAAAGAATGCTAAAATACAACAAACAAGCAAACCACTTTAATTATCTTGTGTGCAGGGTACAAGGAGATCAAAGCATCATTTTACATTTATGAGATCATCATCAATACATCACAATACGTCAATAAAGAAGATTTATGAGTTTTAAGCACAAGTATTATGAAGATGACCTACTCTTATTTATTAAACCCACAAAGTATTCAAATGATCAAGGCCAAGGTTTAATTATTAAGCTTCCTTAAGATTATTAAGTTTTAGTTACTTTTATTAAGATTTCACCAAAGCCTCCTTCCCCTATTGCCAAATGACTGTTGGATTCTCAAGAAGTATGGCAACAAGGCTTATCCTAGCTTCACAGGTCAGCCCAAAAGATTGAGTTCTCATAGAAATGACACTCCACACCACGAGATCGTCCCCGACTTAATCACCTTCCGTTGCCCCTCAATCCCCGTTTTAAATGGTGAATATGTTGGTCTAAGGTTCCCTAAAGAGTCTATTAAATTAAGATATGAATTAAGTAGACTTTTAGGAGTGTTTTAGAGTGTTTTAAGGATTTTATGACACTTTAAGATGTGATTTAGTGACATGGACAAAACTCACTTTAGCGAAAAATGTGTTGCTTAAGATTATGAGATTAAGAGAATTAACACATATATGCTAGTGAGAGCAAGTCACTTGATCGCACAATTAGATAGCTTGCAAAGTAAAGAAAGAAAGAACAAGGGCAAGAACAACTTGCCAACAAAATGAAAAAAGAGAAACACACTTATCTTATGATTGAGAGCATTAGGATATGAGCATTAAGTGTGAGAAAGAAAAAGATTTAAGTGTTTGCCTACACTACCAACTTAACCAAAAGTTACTTCAAGCATGTGGCAAATGACCTTAATAGATCATAGCAATAAAGAAAAACACCATTCACTTATTGAAACATTTAAACATTAGAGTTATAGATCTAAGCATCTAGGAAGAAGCTTTAAACTTTGAAGAACTTTTAAGCATGCAACTAGATCTAGTTGAGTTATTGATGCCCAATAGGCTTAAGCTAAGGATTAACCATGTATGAGATCTATATATAGAATATTTTAGAACATAAAACATTTAAATCACAATCACATACTAAAACCCTAACCTCATCTTTTGGGGTATTCCTCTCCCAATAGGTAGGCAATTAATTTAGCTTGTTTAACTTAGAAAATATTGAGAAAAGAGAGGAGCAAGCAAACAAGAGATACAAACTAAGGAAAGAAATAAGCAAGCAAACCAAGAAAACAAGAGGCAAATGCTACCCCACGTCTTAGGTTAAGAAGATGCTCACTTCACCTTCCAAACCCCATGTCCTAGCTCAAAAAGGCAAGAAAAATGCAAAGAAGACAAGATCTAAACTAGATCTAAGCTACCCAAGAGCTCACATGTGGGAGGAGGCCATACCACTCCTCCCACAACTATGAGCCACTACAAGAAAGAAAGAAGGAGAAGAAATGACTAAAAATGCTTAAAAATTGAAGGAGGTTGAGAAATAGCTACCAATCCCTTTGGGGGGTCTTTGAGTGTTGTGTGGATGCTTTTGGGTATCCAAAACCACTCTCAACCAGATCTGAACCTACAAAAACCAGCAAGCTATACTTGCTGGAAATGTTACCCACAACAATACAAATGAAGAAAAACTTTTGCTTTTTTAGGGCAAAATTTTTTCTTGAAAAATTGATGAAAATTTATATTTTGGTGACCAAAAAACTATGTTAAGTTAGCTGAAAGTATATATGGAATGAAATCATATAGAGAATAAGCAATAGATAGATAAGAGAGGAGTGTATGTGAGTCTTAAAGAAAGACTTTTCCTGAAGGCACTCCTAATGAAACCCTTGAAACGAACCTGCAAAATCTAACACAATGACATGCATACAATAGATAATATGAAAAGTTAAACTAACAAGATAAAATACTTGCACCTTATCTAGTTAACCAACATACATAGATATACAGGACTACTCTTTCCAGGATCTACCCAAATAAAATACTTTACCTAGGATCCACCTATGCATGCATCATATTAAACCAAAACAATGTTACCTCATATGTTGTAAGAACCAAAACACTTTTAGCTCTTCCCAAAATCCTCCAAAGTTTCTCCTTTATTATTACTCAAGAAAGTGAATCTTGGAGAAATACTTGCTCCAAAACCCTAAGAGTCAAATAATGGAAATGATGGAACAATGAGAGAGAGAGAGAGAGAGAGAGAGTGGAAAATCAAGTAGCATAACAATAGCTCAAGATATGGTGTGTTGGAAGTGATGAAATAGATATATTTATACTTGGAGAGACAAACTTACCTCTCTTGGATCAATGCCAAGTGTCCACCACCAAGCATAAGAGTAGATCTCAAGGCTAGGGCACACCATTTAGGGTTTAGATCATAGATCTAGGGTGTATATTGGTGTGGGAAATGTTGGGATCACACAAAATAGTAGTGTGAGGCTTATGGGATGCGTGCTAAGGGAGAAAAAGGAGCCCAACCATAAAAAAATGAGTTTTCTTAGGAGACCCACAAGAGGGGGGTGTAACTCTCCTTGGAGGGCGCACCATTTGGGGGAGAGGAGAGGAATTAATGATGGAAGGGAAGTGGAGAGGCATTGGGATGAAGCAAAGAGGTAGTGGGAGGCTAGGAAAAACATGCCAAGGGATAACATAAGTTTCCCATTGATTTTTTTAATCATTTTTTAACTTTTTGGAGACTTTCTAGAAGGAAGGCACACCACTATAGGAAAAGTGACGTTTTTGCTTTATGGCTAGGTGGGGGGGTGATGTGAGGGTTGGAAAAGGTTGGGAAAAATCTCTCCCACCTTTATCCATCTTTACATCATCCTTTTAACTCATTTTTAAAAATCACATTTTTGCTATGTTTGGACTTAGCAATTAAAATTGTTGTTTTTGATTGAATGACACTCTGGGTGGACAAACCCATAGCAAAAGTTGTCCGATCGAGATGAAACTTGGTCTAAGGGTGTAGGGGGTGCTATTCCATTTATTTTGAGTACAAATACCCCTATCAAAAGTCTAAGGATCTTTTTTTTACAATTTTTGCTCAAAAATAATTAAACCTCCAAACTTAGGGAAATTTAATTAAAAATTAATTAATAAAAAATATATATACTAGATTTGACGAAGTTCTGCAAAAAATTCTAAGATGTCTTGCATGGTCATTTACAATGATTCCCTACAATAGTTACCAAAATATAAACCCACTAGAACGTCATTCACCACTTTGGAGGAATTATTGCAAGTGTGAGGGAAAAACTCAAGGGAAATCAATAAGGCTGAAAAGCCCAATTGATAACCTGAGGATAAAAAACCCTTGGTGAAAGGAACTCTCCCAGTGAACCGATCCCAAGGTAACTGACCTAGACATGTGTTAAGTCCTAATATTGGCTCATTACCCCTTAATTGGGGCATATTATGTTAGTAATTTTATTTTATTTATGTCAGCTTTAGGCCATTAGTTGTAATTATACCTCCTAGTCTCCTAGATATACCAAGGAGACATTTTCATTTTGAATCATCTTGTACTTGAACATTTAGGTGGGGTAAAAGGAGGTTTCCCCCTCAAAGAGCCTTATTATCTGAAATTATCTTTTTTTCAAGGCATTGAGTACTTTTTCTGAGGATTTTCTATGTTATATTGATATTTGGTTATTAACATATGGTATCAAAGCTCAAGGTCTTGGGGTTTCGCTGCTACATCTGAGACACCTTGTAATTTTCTCTATAACTTTTTTTATACAATGTTTCATAAGGAACGACTTGGAGGATATTTTGTAGACGGATCAAGGTACGTTGGGTTCAAAATTCAGCTCCCGAGGCCTTATACTTTCAGAGATACAACCTGTACAAGATAGGGTTCTGGAATCATCCTGAACTAAGACATTGCGGAATTTTCGCTATAAAGTTTTTTCTATAATGTTTCAGACCCTAAAATATGGAGACTATTTACAAAAATTATTAAGGTATCTATGGTAAAACGTTTAGCTTCTGGGTCATATTAAATTTGTAGATACACCCTGTGTAAGATAGGGTATCTGACTAGTCCTATTGACTAGTCTCAAGAAGGTGTTCCAGGTAAAACAATCATAACTTCTTCCTAGAGTATCCAAATTGCATGGGACTAGTTTCATTGGATCTTGGATGGTATGTAGTATTTCTGGTGCGAGTTTCAGAATTTTATATCAATCATTTTGTACGGGGCACACTATACAAGTGAGATTCTGGGAAAGGCCAAAAATCGGCAAGTTGTGGGGAAGTTACCGTAAATTCCACTTGGCACATCCAATTTTGATCAGACCTGTGGCATTGCAGAGAAGAAATATTAGAGAAATACATAAAAGAAAGTTTCATACCCAGAAGGGTTGAAACTTGGGAGATACAATAGAAGAAATATTGTCTAGCAGAACCACCTCAAAATCAAGGTTCAAAAGTGATATTTGGCCAACATGCCACCCAAAAAGGGAACTTCTACACCAAATAAGCCTCCAAAAAATCCTACTTGGACTCTTGATGAAGGTGAAGAAATGCGTATGGACATAAATGAACTACAAAATAAGATGGATTCAATGGAAGCTAAGTTGGATACTAAGATGGATTCAATGGAAGCTAAGTTGGATATTAAGATAGATGATTTAAAAGGGGAGATCATGGAAGTATTGAAAAATTTTGTAACAGAGAAGACACCTGAAAGTGAAAATGCATCCCATGAAATTCATGATGAGGACACAAGGAAGGTGAATCAAGAATGGAGAAACTCCAACTTTGGTTTGATGACCAACCACGTTCCTAAGATTGATATGAGGAAGTTTGATGGCAAGGACCCAATCACATGGATACTTCAGATGGAGCAATTCTTTGATCTCCATAATGTGCCACATACACAAAAGGTACAAATTGCTTCTTTATATTTAGAATCTAATCAATTTGTATGGTATCGATGGCTTTTTTCTCGCAAATCACTTGTCACTTGGAAATTTTTCATGGAAGAAATGATAGCACACTATGA
>JASDQU010010335.1:115365-153447 GCA_032191745.1 Picea mariana | reverse complement strand
CTCCAGACTTCACAAAAACCTTTATTGTGGAATGTGATGCCTCGGGAAATGGAATTGGTGTTGTCCTAATGCAAGAAGGAAGGCCCCTGGCTTTTGAAAGTCGACCACTCAAGGGAAAGGACTTACACAAACCCATTTATGAGAAAGAAATGATGGCAATACTACATGCATTGAATAAATGGCGTCCTTACCTAATAGGTAGGCACTCAAGGTCAAAATAGATCATGATAGTCTTAAATACTTCTTGGAACAAAGACTATCTTCAGAAGAACAACAAAAATGGGTAACCAAGATATTGGGTTATAATTTTGAAATCGTCTATAAAAAGGGGAAGCAAAATGTTGTGGCAGATGCACTCTCAAGAAAGGATGAAAATGTTGAGGCCTTTCTCTGTGCTATCTCGATCATCCAACCCGATTGGATAATAGAAACAAGGGATGAATGGAAGAATGACAAAAAAGTGTGGATTCTCATTAAAAGGTTGCAACAAGATTCCAGTGCATCAGTACATTTACATGGAAAAATGATTCACTATGGTACAAAGATCACTTATATTTATGTAAGAACTCCCAACTCAAGAAAAAGGTACTATTGGAATTGCACAACTCTCCAGTAGGAGGGCACTTGGTATTTTTGAAAACCTACCATAGAGTCAAGAAGGATTGTTTTTGGGATGACCTTAAAATTGATGTTCAAAGGTTTGTGGCAGAATGTTTGGTTTGCCAACAAAATAAGGTGGAAACAATTAAGACCCCAGGTATTTTACAACCATTATCCATCCCAAGTCAGCACTGGGAGGAAGTTTCCATGGATTTCATCACAGGGTTACCAAAGTCTGAAGGAAAGAGTGTCATCATGGTGATTGTTGATAGACTGAACAAGTACGCACACTTTTGTGCACTCTCTCATCCCTTCAAAGCTAGTACAATTGCCACCACATTCATGGAGACAGTTCAAAAGCTACATGTTAGCCCAAAGATTATTGTAAGTGACAGAGATCCCATCTTCATTGGACATTTTTGGACAGAATTATTTTCTTGTTTGGGTACTCAATTGGCTCATAGCTCATCCCATCATCCTCATTCTGATGGACAAACCGATATAGTGAACAAATGTCTGGAAGGATACCTTCGTTGCTTTGTCTCTGATAAACAAACACAATGGTTCAAATGGTTACCCTTGGCAAAATGGTGGTATAACACTTCCTTTCATACTGCAACAAAAATGACACCATTTATGGTACTTTATGGATACCACCCTCCTTCCATCACTTCTTCTCTAAAAGAAAAATCTAAGGTTCAAGCAGTGGAAGATCACATTGAGAATCAACAACAAGTTCTCCAAATCTTAAAGGACAACCTGACCATGGCACAGAATCGCATGAAACAACAAGCAGATCAACATCATAGTGAAAGAAGTTTTGAAGTAGGGGATTGGTTATTTTTAAGACTACAACCCTACAAACAAATGTCCCTCAAGCAAGCCAAGAAGGATAATAAATTATCACCAAAGTACTATGGCCCTTATAAGGTGTTGCAAAAGATTGGTACTATGGCATACAAATTGGAGCTACCTGCATCTTCACAAGTACACCTAGTTTTCCATGTTTCATGCTTAAAGAAGGTTATAGGCGACAAGATCCCAGTTCAAACTATATTGCCAGAACTTGTCGAGGAAGGAAAAATCCCATTGGAGCCTGAAGACATCACTGACACAAGAATTTGCCAGCTGAGGAATAGATCCATTTCAGAGTATCTCATTAAATGGAGGAAACTACCAGCTGAAGATTCCACTTGGGAAGATGAGTCTTTTATACAGAAGCATCCAGAGTTACTCAAGCGTTGTGGACAACACTTGTCTCAAGGGGAGGGGCATGTTAAGCCCTAATATTGGCTCATTACCCCTTAATTGGGGCATATTATATTAGTAATGTTATTTTATTTATGTCGGCTTTAGGCCATTAGTTGTAATTATACCTCCTAGTCTCCTATATATACCAAGGAGACATTTTCATTTTGAATCATCTTGTACTTGAAATTTTAAGTGGGGTAAAATGAGGTTTCCCCCTCGAAGAGGCTTATTATTTGAAATTATCTCTTTTTCAAGGCGTTGAGTACTTTTTCTGGGGATTTTCTCCTATATTGATATTTGGTTCTTAACAACATGACTCATGCAAACCTATTACATTATTAACCCATGCAAGGGTGCATAAATTCCAGTTACAAAAATAAGTGTTGGGGCCAAACAATGCCCTGTAGAACCAAAGTCTTCGACAAATTTTCATCTGATGATGGATCTCTTCATGGCACATGGAGTTGACCACCTATGTTGGAGAGGCGGTCAACAGGGTGGTTGTAGCATCTTCCTCAAATTGGAAAAGTCCATATTTCTTAATGACCTTAGCAAGATTGGTAGTGGATTGATTAGGGATTTTATGACTATAGATACTACTAATCATGGATGAAGCAGAAGGTTGCGAGGAGGGACCTCTGGTGCCACTACCACTACCCGCAGATGTCATGTTTAAAGTGATAGGTATGGTGATGGGGATGAATTAGAAGAATTAGATAAGGTTCACCTAAGAGCACTTCGTTGTGTTGATAAGACCATTTTCCTCCTTCCTATTTCAGAAATAGGGGTATCTTCAGGGGACAACCCTCTTCTCCTTCGTGAAATGCAAGGGTTAAAGGTCATGAAATAAAAGATCGAAGAGGTAGGAAAAATAATGTTACTATTGATTTCTGGGATTCCTTTGCCCGACTTCCCAGCGTTCACGTATGTTTATGTCCTTGGTAATTACTTCCCAAGAGTTGTGAAGTTCAACATGAGTACTAGCAGTTGCCAAGATAGTATTAAAAAAGGTCAAGGCAATGCTGGTTTGGTCATCATGACCGTCTCCAATATTAGGTTGTATCATAACGGGTATTGTCATGGAAAAAATCAGTCAAAGAGTAATTGGACAAAATAAAAAATCAAAATACAATCATGATACAATCAACCATAGAGATATGGAAAGATCTCCCCAGTATAGTCGCCAAATAAATGTTGAGGAAAAGGTATGAAGAACCTTACTCAAGCATTTTTAGATCTTGTTGGTCTAAGGCAAGATATTTAGGAATGTTACCTGGAGTTTATAGCCTTAAATTCAAAAACAAATCACTTAATCCATAGGTATTAAGTACGAGGGACCAAGGTTGGTTTTATGTATTATATGTAACTGTGTAAAAGAAAGAAAAAGAAAGAAAAATATACACAAGTGTATACATGGATAAGAGACAAGGATAATACATGGATAAGAGACAAGGATAAAAGAAAAATATGAACAATATCATCAAGACACACATGTGAGACTGAAATCAGAAATCTGATTTTTTATATTAACTTCATTATGAGATACAAAGATGAGTTCTCTTTACAAACCCCTATGAGGGTAGGGACCAAAGTCAGATTTAGAAGTCTCTGATGGGAACCATACAAAAAGACTCTGACAACAAAAGAAAACTGAAGCTAAATATTTGGATTAGCTTGCCACAAAATGATGTCACTCGACTCTGCAAAATATTCTTTATCAGTCATGAAAATTAATCCATAAACAAATAAGAACACACTGATTGCCAAAGATAAATCATACACCTTTAGAAACAAGTTGCTAGAAAATATGATTCAGTTTTGGATCCTGCTACCTTCAATAAGACTCTGTTGTCATCAAGATGGTTAAAATTTCTAGTAAACTTAGAATGAATGAATAATGAAAGTATCTCATAAGTACAGAACAAACCTTATAGAAGAAGTTCTCCCTCTATTCACTCTTATCCCCTGTCTCTTCATTTGATTGAGCTTTTATTCTTTATCAATACATTATGGTAGTTCAATTACCTTCCTTTTGTTAAGCTTAATTAGCTTAGCTAATTTATTGAGACAAATAAATAATAATATATAAATAAGGGTCTATTTAAATAATAACTAAATAGGTAGGACCCCTTGTCACTCCATTTTCATTTTTTAAATGATTGTCAAAACATGAAACATAATATCCCAAAAAATTAACTCAAGTATTTGCCTTGTAACTCCCATCCTCATAAATAGTCAAAATATTTTAAGATCGAAATAAAACATCACTATAGCAAAAAATAGAGTCATATTCATGTTGTCCCAAAATATCTTGTCTAAATATGTCATTCATGTCCGAAACATTTTTCATCACATCAATAAGATTTGTCTTCAAAAAAAAATCATTAAAAGCATTAAAAACCATATTTGTTGTGTGAGGCATTTTTCCTCTTTTCACTGTTGCCTTCTTTTGATCCCATTTCTGACTTTTCATGTGCAATAGTCTTCAGTTGATTAAGACCTTGTGAGCAGATCTCATTGACGACATGGAAGCAACTATCTTTGAGGTGAAGATGGGAAGACACAGATTCAAAGGAATCTTTGGAGGACTTGGAAGGATTGGCCACTCATTTTCCCTTATCTAACTCTAGCTTGGGAACATCAGTTTTTATCCTTTTGATTGCATGAGAGAACTGTATTGGCGAGGAGGGAAAAATTAGAAAAATTAGGGTTAGACACCAAGGGGGGCAAAATTAGGGTTTAGGCGGCTTTTTCACTTAAACTTTTTATTTCCCACATGTCACTTTTAGCTAGGGAACACCACTTTAATTTGTTGGCTAAGAAAGGGGGGGTTATTTAAGTGGAAAATTACTTTTCCAACTTAGGAAAAAGGTTAGGAAACCTTTCCCACTCTCTCTCATAACTGTTTTTCTCATTATACAATTTTTTGACATTTTTGACTTTGTCAAACTGAGCAATTAAATTGCTGACTTGGATTGACTTGGACTCCTCATGGACAATGACCTAGAAAAACTTGTCCAATTGAGATGAAACTTGGTCCAAGTGTTAGGGGGTCTCATTCCATTTCTTTTGAGTACTCACATGACTATCAAAATCCTTTAGGACCTATTTTTTACATTTTTACATAAAAAATAATTAAAATTACCTTTAACTAGGTAATTTAAAAATAAAATAAAAAACACTACTTAGACTCACTGGAATTCCAGAAGACTCTAAGAGATGTATAACATGGTCATTTACAATATTCCTAGACCCTAGTCACACATTGGGCTCAATCATTAGAACTCCTTTCACCACATTGGAGGAGTTCTATGAGTGAAAAAATCAAGGGTAATTAAAAATTACCTGAGGATAAAAAAGAGTACTCGATGAAAGGACTTCCCTAATGATAAATTCCTAGGAAACTAACCTAAAATATGATCCATGCAGACCCATTACATTATTATCCCACGCATAGGAGTGAAAATTCCAATTACAAAAAGAAGTGTTCGGGGGAAATTACCTTGTAGAACCAGAAAATCTTCAATTTGGTTGCACCTCTTGAGGGGTCCGAGATCCCTTTAAATCAACAGTAGCAACCAAACCTGCCTTAGAGGCCCAATTAGACTCTGCAACGTTTGATGGGTGGAACGGCTCTCCAGATCTTTTGATCTAGCCAATTTATCGATGGGCTTTACTTAGTGATTGACAAGATATCTTCTGTGAAAGTTCCTCCTTCAGATTAAACATTCTCTTTTGTCTTTTATTTTATTAGATGGGTCTGATAAAGTAAGGTGTGATGGTATAAACCAACTTATAGAAGGGATTCTTAACTACTGAAGAAGGTTGATCCTGGGATAACGCTTTTTCTCTAGCATGCAGGCAAATATATTCACACCTATTACAAGTCTAGTAATAATACGTTAACTTGCTGGTATTTCACACTGATTGAGATACAATTACTGAAAAAAAATACGCATGCAATAATATGAGTGCAATAAAAATAGTTTCCTTAGCTATACCATCAATCACACATTAACACAACGATTTTCTTTTCATCATTAAGAACAAAAGAACTGTTAAAATATTGAAAAAGATAGCTCATCAATAGATTCAGAAACTCTTACTCGTTACAACATCAACTACTGAAATAAAAGTTGGAAGTAGTTCCTCCTCAATCCAATCACATAACGCCTTTGATGAAAAACCAAAATTTTGTCTCTGTTTCTAAAAAAAAATTCTTAATTAAATTTACTCAGAAATAATTCTTTACAATTCTCAAAAAAGAGATTCCTTACCCAAAAACCATCAACCATTCCCACAAGGTCGATCTCCCTATTTATAAAGAATTACTAACTTTAAATAGCTAATAAAAGTTTGTGTTAAGTAGACCAAAAGAAGGAGATGTGGCACTTGATATCTTTGTTCTCTTGAGATTGTCTAGTAGTTCTACTAGAGTGGATGACTCTTCTAGTACTCTGACCACTTGATGAAGAGATCCTCGCATGTATTATCATATGAGAACCTATGTTGGTCCATCGGGGCTGAGAGGGTTTCCTTTATTTCTATTGTTCATTCTCTATATCTGATCATCTTGGTACTTAAACGATGAAGAACTGCACGAGCCTTGACTGGGTGTTCCATAAACTTTTGTACTTGACTCAGAGTCATTCTCGCCACCTGCATGATCTCTACTTCCCATGTTGAGTCATGTTCTACATGTCGTTTGACTATGTCATGCAAGTCGACAAAGTTTTCGGGTGAGCCGAACTCTGGGAGGCCAATGTCTTTCATCTCCCGATTGATCTTTTCCTAGCTTCTTTCGCACTCAACCCACTTCTTCTTAATATTTTGTTGAGGTTCCTGGGCCATACTTACCCAGTATTTGGCTTCCTTCCTGATCCAGGAGATGTTGTTATCCCTCATCACTTAGATTCCATGCTCCTTTGCGTCTCGACCCTTATGTACTGCACTGATATAATCAATTCATTCTACTGTCGGATATGCCTTTTCATACCATCTCTCCACGTCTTTAAAGGTTGTCAGTTCCATGAGAGTATCTTCTTGAAGATCGGCTACACCATGCAGTGAAGAGATATATTTTGCTCGTGAATTCTACATATGCACCTTAGAATTCACTCTTCAGAAAAACTATTGCTTGCGTTGAGTCTTGGTAATACTTCTCTAGATGGTGCAAATGGTATAGCTCCTTCTTTGCAATGACCAACTCCTTTTCATCTCGCTTTTCTCGATCTAGTGTGGCAACAATGATAGCCATCCCTGCGTCGATTAGCTCAGATGTCTTGGCATTTTCTGTGCTGAGGAGCTTCGCTTTGCTGGTGATGAGAATCACGCTATCCAGCATGAGCCTCATTTTCTTGGTATTTCTCCTCATTATGTCTTTCCTCTTCCCATCATAAGAAATCACCTGTATATTGATGACCTCATCAATGAGCTCAGGTATTTGTTGGTCTCCCCAAGTCAGAGTGTTTCCCAAGATTCCTGCCGTATATATTTTCTCTAGGATCGACTCTTGTGCTTCTTTGACAGGGGAAACTTCTATATGTTCCAATGGCTCGAACTATGTCTGGTGTTCATCGGTTGGTGAGTTATCAACCTTAATTGGAGAGAAAATCACATTCTCAACACTTACTTGGTGATTGAATGTTGAGGTGTCGATCTCTAGCTATTGCAACTCCTCTTCTTTTTCACCAGAACCTAACTCATCCCTGGAGCTGACTTTCGGGGTCCCTGATGGGTTGAGAATTTTAGTGTCTAAGGTGATGTTGGCCTCATGTTCACCTTGCAAAGGGTTTGGAATTGATGCCTCTAGAGTTGGAGTAGATGTTCCCCCTAGTTATTTCTCCTTCGTAATTGGTATCAGAGTTATAAGTGAGGCCTCTGAACTCTCTTCATCATCATAGATAGTAATTAGATAAAAAAGGGTGTTAGGAACACCCGTTCCACCTGGTGTTCTTGGAATATCATGCTTGGATGGAATAGTCACCGGTGATCTGGCCTGTGGTGACAAAACTCTGGGGTTTTTTAGATCTGCAGTTTCCTCCCATGGGGTTGATTTTGATCCATTTATCAATCACTAACGTTGATTCGGTTGACCGGGGTGATCCTCATAGGTTTTAAAAGTTGAGGATTGTTTTCGAACCATTGGACGGCTCTTTGAGCTTCCTCTAACAATAACATTCCCTTCCTTTGTGCTTATGTGGCTTCTACTACTCTGTTTTCTTCTCTAACCCTGAGGGCTTCTTAAGCCGTTTGTTCTATCATTTTGAATTGCTCATCCATACTCATAGCTTTGAACCTAGTCAGGTTTGTGTTATCTTTTCTCTGTAATACCTCCTCCCAATCTTGAGCACATTCTCTAAAGATCTCATCTTCAAACTTGTCATGTGTGTATGGCCAACAAGAAGAGACTTGTGACGCATGCTGGAGAACTAGGCCTTTAGGGTCATGTTTGCAAAATCAGCCTATCCGGAACCTATATTCTAGTTGGCTCAAACCCTCTTGTTTATCTTGCGTAGTGTCCTTCACTATGCAAGACCCTACATGGAAACCATAAGGTATGAACGCTTGTTTCTTGTCCTTAACCAAAGTGGCATTATAGCCCTGCAGGATGGTTTGGTAACAAATATCTCCTACGATGAGCTGGTCTGGGACGTGAGTGTGGAGTAAATATGGTGCATTGGTGGCCCTGAATTCCCTAATATAAGTTGTGGTTTCCTCTAGGTACTAGTGGCCTACTTTTTAAATCATTTTCTTGGCCGCTACAGATAGTGTTGGGCATTAGTTTTTGAAAATAATGAAATAAACCCGAGCTATGAATTCATTGCAAATGAGAGCATAAGATTTCTTGTACTTGTTTTCCCACAGGATGCTGAAGTAGACATGCATAGGTAGCTCTGCGATGTACCAACTCAGATTCATGCCGACGAAGACATTCCTTGTGCATATCACGTCTAGTAGATATGGAGCCATGTGAAAAGAGGTCTCTTCTCTCTCATTTGGTGTTTGAGCCTGCAATATACTGGTGCTCAAGTGCTTGGAGATGATTTCTCCCCAGTTGAAGCTACTCTCAGAAATAGCCACATTGTATGCCAGGGGAATCCATGCCTCCGAGAACTTAGCACAATATTTTTTCATGTATAATCGACAAATTAGAGCCATTAAGTAGATATATGGCCCCCTTAGATTTTTTGTCCCGTACCATCCATTGCTCTGGTTTGTGAATTTCTTGTCTTCATTCCACCAGGAAGCCATTAATCGGCTGGTGTCATGGAGTTCATAGAACTTCACCATGAAATCTATGTTCAACTGCTCCTTCGGGTCCTTGATCTTGTAATATTTATGGACCTCTGTGGGGAGAAAAACTCTGATACATATGCCATTCTCATCATTGATTAGGCACTTTTGCGTGTCCGTATGATCGATTATCCAACCTAGAGTTTCAATGCAGGGAAAGATTGGGGTTCGACAGGCTACCATATGAAAGTACGACCATCGGATATTCCAAAAAACCTAGTTGTCGAGCGCCCTTACATCTGGGTTGCTGTGGGGGATAAACTTCGAGTAATATTCCTGATTGATTATGTTGAACAAATATCCCCATTATGGGAGCATTATTTTTGATCTAGTGGTTGCTTCTGTATCGCCAAAAGCAGGGGGATGATAAAACGCCTTCTTAGTCGATGTTTTGATGACCGGTTCCGCTCTGGTAACAAACTCCAACTATCTCATAGTGTTGGGAGAAGATCCTTCACCAACCTTCGCTTTCTTCAATTTGTGTTCCCTTGGAGAGCGTTTGGTCATTGGCTTCCTTGGAGGAATTTTTTCATGTAGAGAGAACAACGTTAGACACCGTGTTGCAGATAGAATGCCGATACATAAAAATACGACTGCTGAAATGATAAAATTAACACATAACTCTTCTTCACACTAGCTTAACCTGTTTTTGAAGTTCTGAGAATCAAACACATCTCTTGAGATGCTCTATTCACTTCTTCGACTGCTTTAGAAATGAGAAACTTGTGTGCAGAATGTAGGTGTTCAAAGATGTCTTAGTTATTTAAACAAAGATAATACTTACCTTATCGCATCAGTTATTCAATTCGGGGTGTAGGTGCGGTTCTACAAAATCTGCCACCAAGTCTGCATTATGCTTGAGATTTAAATGCAGTCGTAGGTTGGTGGTGCAGGCGTGAGCTATAATGTGGTTCATCGACGATTTAAAATTATCGTTGTTCGATTGACACACGGGGTAGAAAAATATGCGGAGAAAAACATTAGTTGGCCTATTAAATGGCATAATCCAATTTTTTCTTGTGTTGAAAACATCCCATCGTTCTGCTAATTTTAATGGGTGTATTGAGAGTTGGGGATTTTCTTTAGACAATGTTCGTTGATATCTCTTGGAAAAACTTCCAACACCGATCCTGTTAGCATCAAAAGTCACTCCTGTATTGCGATAGGAGCAGAGCCCAATGCCCATCAGTTATATGTCACGATAAGTTTAATGGGTGATCAAATGGTTAGAGACCCAGGACGAAATCACTCTAGCTGAGGGACCAGGTCTGGTATGTAAAGAAAAAAGGAGGTCTTGATCCAACTTAAGTCAATGGGTTGATTGTAAAATGAGCAGGTGTAAGACTTGGTGAGAGGAGTGAGAAAAAATACCTCAGGCAATAGGCCTTTCAACAGTTTGCAGAAGAAAAACTCTAAATGCAAGATCCTCTTGGTTCAGAGTTTCGGGGAACTGAAGGGGTGAATTGACTGGATCCTCCAATTCCAAGTCATTCAACGTTGAGAAAATTACAAGACCGATTAGAGACAATGTAGCTGTTACAGTGATCCAACCTACATCATCCTATAACAACTACAACTCGACTGGATCCTCCAATTCCGAGCTGTTCTAACACAGTGCAAACAAAGATATGAAAGAAATTGACATTCATAAGGCAAGAAGTCTCAAGAGTCAATGCATAGCCAGAATAACTAGTGCTTCATTAAATCTTTTACAATCGTGAGCATTGCTCAACCATCGATGCTAAACAGAAAACAAAAACTAAGTACATATACTCAAAAAAATTCACACAATAGAGGCGTGCTGGACTTTCAGGATGGGGCATCTCTTCAATCAAATCTGGCCTACACTCCTCTATCATACGCCATCTTAACTCTGCATGGCTCATGCTAAGTGGTAGCTGAGCCCTTAAATTCCCAATTAGCGTGCGCAGACTTCCCTGGTGAGTCGAGGACATCGGCATGGCTTCTGTGGGAAAACCAGTACAGAGGACCATCTCGGGCAAACTTCCTGCTGGGACATCCATACCCTGCAATTAATGAGTGAGGCGAGGTTTGAACCACCCTCTCTCTTCTTCATTCACTCTGAGTGGGTATCAGGATTGAGATCAAGTTGAACTGGCACCTGGAGAACACGGTGATTCCTTTTGTAGCTAAACCCGGTGCTTCGGCCCCCTTCGTATAGCTCTTTCTATCGCCCCCAAGTGACTACAGGCTATGACCCTGTGCCTATCTTCAAAGGCGCTTTTGGCACTTCGCGTCTCGCGACTGGGAGGAGGTTTTTCCTCATGCTTCAAATCTACGATAGGCGAAACAACGACATAGCCTAATCACGCACCACACGTCCCTCTGGATGGACAGCTGAGATCTTCTGGCAATACTGTGGGCCCGAGTCCTGAATTCTTTCGGCACTTCGCATCTCATGGATAGGAAAATGATGCTCCTTGTGCTTCAAAGTCATGATGGGTGAAAAGGCAAGGAGCGTAATCACGCACCACATGTCCCTTTTGTATGGACCATTAGGACTGCTCTGTGATACTGTGGGCCCGGGTCCGAGATGACTTCGACACTTAGCGTCTCGGGGATCCCAATTGTAAATAAAAGCGCTTCAAGGTCACGATGGGTGAAGTGGTGACATAGCCTAATCGCACGCCACACGTCCCTCTGGATGGATGGTCCTAATCATTTGATGAATGTAATATAAGTGCTCTCCATCGCGCTAATCGTGGTGCAACTCTATTAACTGCGATTTCCCACCGACCGTCGATCTACTTCGCTAATTAATCCTTGTCGTTGAAATCAGACTGCTCGCTCACTTGATTTTAAACCTGAAATGAACTTCTCCTGTGGGCTGCACTCAACGCTTAGGCTGCGGCCTTGGGCTAGAACGCATTTGATGGGTTTTCACACCCCATTTCTTCGCATTCTACATCAAGGGTCTAAAATCAGGAAAAAAACACCCCTCTTGCAAGAATTAGTGCTAACATTAGACTCCATGGGGGATAGAGTCATCGTTGTGATGCTCTAAGAACTCATTTTGTGGCTTCAATGCCTTCTGTTGGGCTATGGAGTCATTTACTAAGCCGAAAAATAAAATAAAAATAAATGAAAATAAACAAAGAACCAAAAGGACAATATTTACAAACAAAGGAGCCGTCTAAGGCTCAAACAAAACATTTCTTCAGAAAATGCCCATTTACTGGGTTGTTGAAATCCTCTTCACCCTCCAAATCCTGCAACCTGTACGTGTTGTTTGAGAAAACCTCAGAGATTTTGAAGGGTCCGATCCATAGGGAGTCAAACTTGTTGTGTTTTCCCTTATCCTATATGGGTGCATCCCACTTAAGCACCAAATCCCCGATCTCAAACTCCTTCTTCTTGACCTTCCTGTCAAAATCCAGATTGACCTTCCACTGATGGTCATGAATTCTATCCATTACCTGCTCTCTAGCCTGCTGGACTTCCACCAGTTGATGAACTCTTCTGATCATGTCATCAGGGTCTTCGTGATAATCCTGGAAGAAATTTGCTACAGGAATGGCTAGCTGAGAAGGGAAAACAACTTCTACTCCATAAACTAATTGGAAAGGGGAGATGCCTATAGATCTCTTTGTGGTCACTCGATTGGCCCATAGAGCGAATTTCAACTTTGAATCCCAAGCCTTTTTTTTGTCCTCCAATAGTATTTTGATGATCCTTATCAGGCTTTTGTTGGAGGACTCTGCTAAACCATTTCCCTAGGGATAGTATGGGGTGGAGTGAATCAACTTGATCTTGAATTTCTCACAGAACTTGGCTAAAGGCTCAGCCTTGAAAGAGGTTGCGTTATCAGTGACGATCTTGCTTGGGCAATTGAATCTTGTGATGAGGTCTTCCAGGAATCCAATGATTACCTTGTGGGAATAGATTTTATCCATTTAGTAAAGAAATCCATGGAAGTTAGGATCCATCTGTGTTGCCTACTAGAAGCAGGGTGGATTTCTCCAATAAAATCTAAACCCCATTGCTGGAAAGGTCTCGAAAAAACCACAGGCTTTAAAGGTAAAGACTTAAGCTGTTGTTTTCTTGCAAATCTTTGACATTTGATACAGGCTCTAACCTTTCTGCAGATGTCAGTGAATATGGTGGGCCAGTAGTATCTAGCCCTGAGGATTTTGTAGGTTGTGGCTTTCCAGAAATGATGCCCTCCACATCAGCTATCGTGAAATTCAACCATGATCCTATTAGCCTCTTGTGGATTCATACATTTCAAAAGCACCCCCAGGGGATCTTTCCAATATAAAATGTGATCGACAAGGTAGTATCTGACTGCTTTGAGCTTCAGAGCTCTTTTCTTTTTTCTTTGCAGGCCATTTAAAGGCTGCAACTCCTACAAAAAATATACGACATCCTTATACCAGGGACATCGAGCCAATGGGGGTTCTACTTGAGGGTCTATATTAGACAGCCGATCCTTCTAATTTTCTGAGCATTCATTGATGACACCTACCACCAAAGCTTTTCAATTTTCTTCAACCAACAACTTAGCTAAACCTTGACCTTTGATTAATTTGGTAGGTCTTATTTCTAAGTCAAACTCAAGGATCTTAGCTATCCACTTACTCCTCCTCCCATCTATGTCACGTTGAATAAGAATGTCTTTAACAACGGCCGAGGGGACATAGGTAATGATTTTTGACTGCAGGACATAGGTTCTCAAGGATTTGAGAGCCTTTACCAAGGCATAGGCTTGCTTCTCCATAATGTGGTACTTGACTTCAACATCCCTCAGAGCTCTGCTAAAATAGGTAATAGGCTATTCTAGCCCGGCCTCGTTTGTCTGTAATAAAAAAACATCCACTGTGTTAGGTGAGGTAAAAGAGAAAATAAGGAAATCCTTTGAGTAATCTGGACTGATAAGCATAGGAGCTTCATTCAAGGCCTTCTTTATCTGCTCAAAGGAATTTCTAGATTCAGCAGTCCACCTTATCTCATTTCCCTTTCTCAACATGACCGTTATAAGCTTTACCACATCAGCAAAGTTAGAAATAAACCTCCTTAGAAAATTAATCTTACCAAGGAAAGACTGGACCTCCTTCCTGGATCTTGGGATTGATAAGGCATGTATTGCTTCAACTCTGCTAGGATCGATCTTGACTCCTTCGGCTAATACTATGTGACCCAATAACTTTCCCTCCTTCATGGCGAACAAAGATTTCTTGGGATTCAATGAAATGCAAAAACTCCTGCATTTCAGAAAAACCTTCCTGAGATGACAACAGTGTTCTTTATTAGATTTGGAGAAGACTATTATGTCATTCAGGTAGATGACCACAAAATTATCCCTTTCCCCGATGAAAGCTATGTCCATGGCACGTTGAAACATTGCCCCTGGATTCATCAATCCAAAAGACATTTTAGCATACATGAATGTACCCCATGGAGTGGCAAATGCCGTCTTTTCCCTATCCTTGGGCAGAACAGAGATTTGATTGTAGCCAGAGAAGCCATCGATCATGGAAATCCTGGATTCTCCTGTTACCCTCTGCAATATATGTTCCATTTTTTGTAAGGGGTAATTGTCCTTTCGTGAGCTCCTGTTCAGGTTTCTAAAATCTACACAGAGTCTAATTTCTCAATTCTTCTTCCTTACTGGGACCAAGTTGGCCACCCACTCTGAATATCTCAGTGGCACGATGATTTGGGCTTGTAGCAGCTTCTTCACTTCCCTCTCCATGATAGGCAGCAACATAGGATTGATCTGTCTTAGCTTCTGCCTAAATGGCTTTGCCTCCATTTTCAACGAGATTTTATGCTCAATGACAGAGTGTCATATGTTTTGAGATCTTCATAGGTCCAGGAAAAAACATCAGCAAAATCCCTCAATAGTTCAACGTATTCAACCCTCTGCTCCTTTATCAGAATTCTGAACAATTTGACAAACTTGGGTTCATTCTCAGTGCCAATGTTGCACTGAGTTGTATCAGCATCATCCTATGAGATTTGCCCTTTTAATGCCACATAATTTCTATCAAAAAGCCTTTCCAAAGGAACCAGTCCCCTTGGAACATGATTGCTGGGCAGCTGCACAATGCTACGCTTTGCAATCTTATTCAGAAAGTTACCCCCATCAAGCTTTTCTTCAGAGGTAGAGTCTTGGTCAATATGCATTTCTGAAAATTATTCAATAGTCTCTAAGAATATTTTGTTCTCAAGATCATCCTCCAACACCTTCCAATGTTTGACATTGTCAGATATAGAGGGTCTGTATTTTACTTCCAAGTCGTATCTACATTTGGGTGGCAAGGGCACTTTGAAATTGCTTGCTGATGTAGCCATGGAATCTGCCACTGTGTTCTTCTCTTTTGGGATGAAAGAAATATTAATGCTGAGAAGAAACTATCAATAAGGTCCCATACCTCATTTTTGTAACTCCTGAGTCGAGGATGCTTAGCCTGATAAGCGTTTCTGATCTGCTAGACTACCAATTCTGCATCCCCGAACACTGCTACCTCCTAAATTCTCATTTCATTTGCAGCTCTTAATCCTAGAATAAGAGATTCATATTCTGCCACATTGTTGGTTGTTTCAAATTCTAGTTTGTATGACAGAGATATGGTTTCTTGAGCAGGTGACACAAAATATATTCCAGCACTAGCGCCTTCGCTGGAAGAGGCTCCATCAAAAAACATTTTCTAGATGGAGGTGATGGGGGAACAAAATTCATGAGAAGTGATGGGTTGCTTTCTAAGTTTTAGAAGAGGCTCGAGAGAATTAGTGAGTTGCAGTAGACTGGAACCTAAATCAGTGTCAAGGAAAAAGATAGGATGGTTGGTAGGATTGGCTTCATCATTGATTATATAGGCTAGCTAGGCCTCTCTGTACAACCTCCTGTGTTCCCCTCCAAAGACTGGAATGGTGGCATATGTGAGATCCATCTGCAATGTTCCTACAAGATTTTTAATCCAAGACCTAGACAACAACATGCCAAACTTGGGGGGAACATCAGCTACCACAATGTCCATGACCACACTCTTCATTGGAAGCTGAAATAAAGAGACCACCAAATCTTTGATGACTCCAAGACATTGCACCCTCCTCGAATCAAAAGAGTACAAATCATGATAAGCCTTTGTCACTTCCAGTCCCAACTCTTCCATGACTATTTTGGGCATAAGGTTGTGGGAAGCCCCTGAATCCATGAGGCAATTATGCAACACTTTATCATGTATGTTCAGGGATGTGTAGAAAGGAGGGGATGAATCATCTCTGCCTTCCACCATGGGACCTAGGACGACTGCTAGATTTTCATCTTGGAGATTTATTGAGTCAGTGGAAGGCTGGGGGGGGGGTCAGATTGTAGCAGCTTGGCGAGGGACCTTTTGAAATATTCATTTTTAACTAGCTCAAATAGGGGTACAAGAATTCTAATCTTCTGAATCTCATGCTCAAAACTGAAGGAGGAGAGAGACTTAGAAGCTTCCCTTACCTCGGAGGCGGGTTCCTTGGATGTTGGCAAATCATTCTGAGCTTTCTTTTATTTAGTAGTGGTTGCTGCAGCTTTAGTAGGCCTTTCTGCTATGAGGGGATGATCCTGGCTATCAAAATTTCCTTCTTTCTTTTTTGACCCGAGATTGTATCTGTTAGGGGTGTTGCTGGCCTTTTCCCCTCTACTCAACTCATTGATTTGAGTGTTGATAAGGGATTCTTGATATGCAGATTGAGTCAAATGAGGAAACGGGGAAGTGTCCTCGATGCAGTGGATTTCAAGGTCGAGTTCATCCACCTCCTCCTCTTCCTCGTGAGCAACTAGGATATTCTGGAGAGGGGTCTGAATTCTTTGATCATTCCTGTCTCTGCTTCTTTGTTCATTTGGTACAGTCTGTGGCATATGGTTACTAGGCCTCTTGAAACCTCTGTTATCAATATTCTGGGGGTTTCTGTACGTGGGCTTCCCCTCTAACTCCCACTTATCCATCCTATCCGAAAGGGATTTCAGTATTATAGCCACCTCATCCGTCTGAAGGGGAAGGGGAGAGGGATGGGATGAGGAGGCCCATGTTCTTCTCCTGGATACGTCTCTGTCAGCCTTATTCCTGAGTCGATCAATAGCTAATATGTTAGACTCTACCTCTATGGCTGCGTCCTGCATGTGAGCCAGGGTGGTGGCTCTCATTTCCCTTAGCAGGGGACATAAATCAGGATCAAAAGTGCCGGCATAAGTGATCTTTGCAGAAGCTTCGGAGGGCTTTATCTCGTTGGGGATCTTATTGTACATTTTATTAAATCTTTTGGAGAAGTCAGAGACAAACTCTCCTTCCTTTCTCTTCAAAGACCCAAACTCAGTCATGTAATACATGAAGTCCTTTTTGTCTCCCCATTGTCTCAAAAAGGCACTATCGAAAGCCTCAATCCCATCAATAGATCCAGGAGGCAGGGCCCTAAACCATTTTTTGGCCTCACCTTCAAGACTATGGATGAAAATTCTCATCCATACATCTGCATGCATGATAATATGGGCCTCTGTAAAACTGTAGAAGGCTTCAAGGTGTTCTTCTGCAACTATGTCCCCTTCGCTCGTAAACTTGGGCATCTGCTTGAAGTAGCCATCCCCTGGAAGGGCATTGAGAGGCTACGATAACACAAGGGGGGCAGACCTAGCAGCTATAATAGCCTCTATTTTGGTCATGGGGGGATTTGCTCCCGCCATAGGAATATTAGGTGGAGGATAAATCAGAGGAGAAGGAGTTCGTAAAGGGGATACTGGGAATGAGATTCCAGGAAACAATGGGGGATCTAGGGAGAGGGCTAACTGGCTTGAGTCAGCATATGCTTCTCTCTGTGCATAAGTGGCAACAATAACAAGAGGAGGAGTGGTAAAGCTAGGAGTGGGGAAGTTTTCTGTGGTCCTGGGTTTACGCCAAGGTACAACTTCAGGGTAAAGAGGAGTGACAAGGATTTCTCCCTCCAATCCCAGACCAGGAGGGGAAAACTCAGCAGGAACACTCTCGAAATTCAAGAAATGAGAAACTTCAGAAAAAGGTCTGCTAGGAAACTGAGGAGGAGAAAATGGAGTTTCTACAGAAGGAGATGGCGGATTACCTGGTTCGGCGATAGAAGTTTCCCCTTCAGAGTCCTTTACTTTTCTGAAAACCACCTCTGGATCAGCTACAGGTGTAGCTAGAGGCAGCTTTGGATGATACCGTGTATGTCTGCCTCTGGAAGCCACAACTAAAACAACGGGTTCACTCCAGTGGAGTCATCACAACGAAGTTGCCAGGTGCACAGTAGCAATCTTCAAAGGCTTTGATGCCTGATGCACCTTCAGAATCAGAGGTTCAATGTCGTTCAATCTTGGGGAAATTTTTCAACTTCGTCCCCGACAACGGTGCCAGAAATGTTAGCGTCAGAAGTCACTCCTGGATTGCGACAGGAGCAGAGCCCAACGCCCATCAGTTATATGTCACGATAAGTTTAATGGGTGATCAAATGGTTAGAGACCTAGGAAAAAATCACTCTAGTTGAGGGACCAGGTCTGGTATGTAAAGAACAAAGGAGGTCTTGATCCAACTTCAGTCAGTGGATTGATTGTAAAATGAGCAGGTGGAAGACTTGGTGAGAGGAGTGAGAAAAACTACCTTGGGCAATAGGCCTTTCAACAGTTTGCAGAAGAAAAACTCTAAATGCAAGATCCTCTTGGTTCATAGTTTCTAGGAACTGAAGGGGTGATTTGACTTGATCCTCCAATTCCAAGCCATTCAATGTTGAGAAAATTACAAGACCGATTAGAGACAATGCAAATGTTACAGTGATCCAACCTACATCATCCTATAATAGCTACAACTCGACTAGATCCTCCAATTATGAGCTGTTCTAACACAGTGAAAATAAAGATATGAAATAAACTGACATTCATAAGGAAAGAAGTCTCAAGAGTCAATGCATAACCAGAATAACCAGTGCTTCGTTAAATCTTTTACAATCGTGAGCCTTGCTCAACCATCGATGCTAAAAAAAAACAAAAAATGAGTACATATACTCATAAAAATTTGCACAACAGAGGCGTGCTAGACTTTCAGGATGGGGCGTCTCTTCAATCAAATTTGGCCTGCACTCCTCTGTCATATGCCATCTTAACTCTACATGGCTCATGCTAAGGGGTAGTTGAGACCTTAAATTCCGAATTAGTGTGCGTAGACTTCCCTGGTGAGTCAATGACATCGGCATGGCTTCTGTGGGAAAACCAATACAAAGGACCATCTCGGGCAGAATTCCTGCCGGGACATCCATACCTCACAATTAATGAGTGAGGCGAGGTTTCAACCACCCTCTCTCTTCTTCATTCACTTCGAGCGGGTATCAAGATTGAGATCAAGTTGAACTGGCACCTGGAGAACACGGTGATTCCTTCTGTAGCTAACCCCTGCGCTTCAACCCCGTTCGTACAACTCTTTCTATCACCCCCAAGTGACTACGGGCTGTGACCCTTTGCCTATCTTCAAAGGTTCTTTCAGCACTTTGCGTCTTGTGACTAGGAGGAGGTTGTTCCTCATTCTTCAAAGCTACGATAGGTGAAATGACAACATAGCCTAATCACGTGCCACACGTCCCTCTGGATGGATGGTTGATATCTTTCGGCGATACTGTGGGCCCGAGTCCTGAATGCTTTCGACGCTTCACATCTCGTGGATAGGAAAAGGTTTCTCCTTGTGCTTCAAAGTCATGATGGGAAAAAAGGCAAGGAACCTAATCGCACACCACATGTCCCTTTTGGATGGACGAATGAGATTGCTTCATGATACTGTGGGCCCGAGTCTGGGATGCCTTCGACACTTCGCGTCTCAGGGATCCCAGTTGCAAAGAAAAGTGCTTCAAGGTCGCGATGGGTGAAGTGGCGACATACCCTAATCGCGCGCCATGCGTCCCTTTGGATAGACGGTCCTGATCATTTGATGAATGTAATATAAGTGCTCTTCATCATGCTAATAGTGGCACAACTCTGTTAACTGTGATTTCCCACCGACCGTCGATCTGCTTTGCTAATTGATCCTTGCCATTGAAATCAGACTGCTCGCTCGCTTGATTTTAAACCCGAAATGAACTTCTCCTGTGGGCTGCACTCGATGCTTAGGCTGCGGCCTTGGACTAGAACGTATTTGATGGGTTTTCACACTCCATTTCTTCGCATTCGACATCAAGGGTCTGAAATCGGGAAAACAACACCCCGCTTGCAAGAATTGGTGCTAACAGATCCATCTTTCCATACACCACTGATGTGGAAATACTGACTTGGAAGTGTGACTAGGACACGGGGAAACCTAAGGTGACTCGGGATGAAACTAGACTATACGAAATGCCTACGCGGTAAAGACATGTGGCGTTTGAGATTGGCATATTTGTTTAATCATGTTATTTGGAATTGGTAATTTTCATTAGATAAGCATTTTAAGAAAAAGGTCCTACTCTGTCTATGCTGAAAAAGTATCAAGGATTGACAATCGCTGATAAGTTTTAAACAAGTGTTCCAAAATTACCCCCCTCGAAACTTGATGATGCTGAAAATGCATTGGGGATTGGTGATTGACGATGTATCAATACAATTTTTTTTATGATTTAAATCTTTGAGATTTCACCGACCCCGAACAAACAAAAAAGTAATCGGCTATCAAAGGTTCATCATGGCCAATGTTAATGTTTATTCCTCTCAAATTTCACTAACACCGATGGGAAATCGACCATTTCCTGAATCGTCTTTTTGAACAACCAACACAAATTTACTCTGTTTTTTACTGATGCGGATGATACATCGACGATCGACGATTATTGTTACTATGTGGTCATTTTACTTGCTCAGATTTTTCCGACGCCGAAGATAAGTGCTTGGGTCACAATTTTAGCTGCAGATTCGTAGTTAATATTCCAAGCTCTTTTTAGACACAAAGGTTTCACTTTGACAGGTTCAAATAAATCCAACTTGATCGCCGATGAGACATGAAAATGAAATTAATGACCCCTCCACTATAGACTCAATTCAGAAAGCAGAACAAAAGAAAATAAGTGTTACCCAAAAGAGAAAAAAAATCATAAAAGATTTTAGGGTTTGTTGAGTGCTCAACAAATGGCGATTCTCTAGGCGAAAGAAGAATCTTTGTTCCTTCCTTCGGGCTTAGTTTATGCAGAAGCTGGTTGAGAAACTAACTGGCTTCACTTTTATTAGATTATTTCCTATCCATGCGTGTACAATTTCCTAGGTTCATGAATCTGGCTCTGTCAATGGAGTTTAGCTTGTATCCCACCTTAGTTCCTCTTGAACGTGACCCACGCCCCCTTTTGACAAGAGACGGGTAAGGCATTCACTGGCTTGAGGCTGTTTTAGTCATCATTATTGCCTCACTACGGTGTTTCTCTGCTACCAGCGAGAGTCCATAGCCCCAACGAAGTCACCCTGACGTCATAGATCTTGCTCCACTGCCAACGAGCGTCCATAGCCCTGACGGAGTTATATTCATACCCTCTGCTAATTTACACTTATTTAATATAATTGATTTATTTATGGCAGAAATGCCCCGAGTGAGTTGGAGAGGAGGTAGTATGTTATCTGCAAGAAGAGATAGTTAATTTTAAATTCTTCCCAGCTCTGCCTAGAGGTACATATGATCCTTTCCAAATTTCCATCTTTCCCTATGGGATTTACCAGACCACCAGGTGGACACTTCATCACTTACCAAGGTTGCCTATTTTGCAAAGACAAGATATAGATCTCCTTGAAAAAATTTGTAATTTCCCCGCGTTTCTTATGTTGCACATAAGTGTAAGTCAGGAGCAGAGTTCGCTACACCATATTTATTAATGTTGACCAATGTCTTACAGAACACAACTTTATTGCAATAAAATACCAAGAAAAATAAAAGACAGAAATAAAAAGGAAACTGCAGTCAGTCTAACCTCAACCTACACATTTATCCTAATCAAAATGTATTCTAAAGAAACATAAAAAAGACACATTATTATTTTTTTTTTTTTAACAAAAATATTGTTTTAGGGCTTGGCCATTCACTGGGAGGGCGTCGGGTTTCCCCCTTAGATTTTGCAACCAATACATGCCTACCCCAATTTTCTCGGATACCTAGAAAGGTCCGAGCCATAGATTCTAAAACTTCAAATGTTTTCCCTTAAGTTCATTTGCTCTATCCCACTTCAGGACTAAGACTTCAAAATTATTCTCTTTGGCCTTATTCTTGTCAAACCATCTTTTAACTATCTACTAATCAACAACGAACTTAGATTTTTCTTTCTCCCTTTCCTCTTCAAGCATGAGGAGGGTATCAATTCTTTGTTGAATAACTAATAAGGGTTGTCCTCTTGAACCCTGAGCAAGATGAAGTGACAAAAGATATAACCCATTTGGGAGAATGGCTTCTTGTCCTTATACCAGAAAGTATGGAGAGTTTCCTATAGCTTCCTTGGGTGTTACTCTATCTACCCATAAGGAATTATGAAGTGAGCTATGCCAATTCCTCTGATTGTTTGCGACCCTTTTCTTCAAGATCGTCACTAGGCTCTTATTAGTTGATTCTGCCACCCCATTCCCTTGTGGATAACAGTTTGCAGAGTATCTTATTATGATTCCTTTGTATAGAGTGAACTCTGTTAATAAAGTAGAGGAAAAGTAAGCAACATTGTAAAAAATGAGAATGGAATGCATCCCAAACCTTGTGATCAACTGTTGTTCTATGAATTGTATTACAATCTTTTCATTCACGTGAGTCAAAGGGATGGCCTCTACCCATTTCGTAAAATAGTTTGTAGCAGTCAGTATGTATTTATGTTGTTTTGAAGAACTTGGGGCAATCTCCTCTATGACGTCTAACCCCCATTTCTCTAATGGTCTGGCTATGGTCACTGGTTGGAGTGGGACAACTGCTCTCTTTTCTCTACCAACTCTCATTTGATAAGATTTAAAGTTCCTAGCATGTGTATGAGCATCCCTAAATAGAGTAGCCCAATAATAACCGACTCTTAATATTTTGTGAGCTGTGGTATTTTATGCAAAGTTTCCACCTGCAGGACCATCATGGAGTTCCCTCAGAACCTTTTCTGCATCTTCACGTTCGATACATCTCAAGAGTACTCCATCATAATTCATGAGGAAAAGTATTGAATTTACGAGATGATATTGCGTAGATTTTAGCCCGAGAGCTCTCATTTCCTTAGGGCTTAGGTTTTATGGGCAAGTCCCATGATGAAAGAGGTAAATCAATTTTCCATAGTAAGACTCTTGCCCTGGGGGAATGTATAAAGCTTCACTACACCATAATGCTAATTCATTCTCCCACTCAGGGTCTTCATTTATTCGATCTTGGGCTTCTGCGGCTAGTTTACACAATCCTTGTCCCTTCACTAATTTGGCAGGTTTATATCTAGATCGAATTCCTGGACAACTGTCATACAATTTCTCCTTCTCTCTCCCATCTCCTGTTGATTGAATAGGGATCAAACTGCAAGATGAGGCACAATGACTTTGGTGTGATTTTTTAGGATGTAATATCTGAAATGTTTTATTGCTTTGTATACCGCATAAGCTTGTTTGTCTATAGAAGGATAGTTCAATTTAGCTTCTTGGATATTAGTGCTCATAAATGACACTGGTGCCTCATTATTGTCATCATCCTTCTGGGTCAATACTACGGCTAAGGACTGGTCGGAGGTGAAAATATAGAGGAAGAAATCTTTACTAAAGTCGGGACTTTGTAGCACCGGAGCTCGAGAGATTGCGGTATTGATATTTTTGAATGCATCTTTTCGCTCGTCATCCCTCTTAAACTCTACATCCTTGCGAATCATTATTTGTAAGGGTTTGACAGTTTCAATGAAATCGGGCATGAATTTTCTAACAAAATTAATTTTCAATAGCACCATCAGGTACATAGCTTCATGGAACATGGAGTTTACCCCCTAGTCTAAATAGGTGGTCAACACCAACCTTTCAAATCTATCATGAAATTCTCTAACAATTTCATTCTTGACCTGTGTCATGTTATTGAGTCTTATTAGCAGCATGTTGGGGTATTCCTTGACACTCCATCGTTTGAGGAGCACTTCCTCCAATTTATCCATGGATGTAATACTAGCATCAGGGAGACCATTGCACCATCGTCTAGCGCCGTCATAGAGGGTAGTAGAGAAAAATTTCATAGCTAAATATTCAACATCATCACTGATAGGATGAAGTTGAAAGAAGGCCTAGAAATCGCTCATATGATCCTCAATGCTAACAACATCATTACCAATGAACTTAGGCATCCATTTCTCATACCTAGGGGGGCATTTTCCTAGGGTATTCTGGAATGTTTGTCATGTATAACAGTTTGAAGATCTTGGATGACCATTTTTTTTGGTTATTAGATTGATTTGGATTAAGGGTTTGAGTTTGATCATTGGACATGGTAATAAGGGGAATATTTCCTCCAAACAATGATTTTACTATAGGATAATCTCAGGGAGGCTTTCTTCTATAAGAGTTCAGAGGCGATGTATAACTCCCTGAGATTTGTTGAGTCGCCATATGTTTTTCTTGAAACTATCAAAGGGATGAGGGGATCACCCTTAGTGGATTCGCCAGGTAATATTTGTAAGATGAAGGCTTTGAGGGAAAGACTTATCGAAAAAAGTGTCATTGAGGAATATTGACTCAGTGTTCCTCGGCAACGACGCCAAAATTTTATCGCACAATCTATACTTGCCTAAAGTCCAAAGTAAGTAGATCTGAGATTGGCGTAACAAGAAGTGACCTATCACTGTCACCTTAATAGCAAACCCCTTTCTATTTAGGAGTATGTCACAGTACCCTAGGGGAGACGTCCCTAGTGACCTGAGGGTTTGAGAAGGCTAAGGTAAAAGATACAAGGGAGTCCCTCCCCTCTCACAGATCACTCAATTCAAAGGCTCTTTGTGTCTTAGAGAGATAAAGAAAAAGGGTAAATAAGGTGTACCTTCCCAGAACAAGACAACAAATAGAAAAAGAGTGCAATTTCCAAGTACCATATGATGTTAGTGCTTCATAAGACCATGAACCTTTAAAAAATAAGTAAGCTGATATAATATTGCAACAATGCAATTATTTACAACAACAATSAATGTTTTGTAACAACCACAATAATTATTCCTTAAAAATGCTTGAAAATGACAAGAAAATATAGCTCTAAGTGGACAGAATGATAACAACTTGTCAGAAGCAAAATTGAAAATGTCTAATCATCTTTTAATGTCTCTTTTCAAGATAAATTTGTTGTTTTTATATGGTTGTAGCAATCTTTTGCAACAACAACAAGTTAGTCAATGAATTATTCTAGTTTAGGGTTAGAAAAAATTAGTAAAAGTTTCAAGGAATATAGTTTGAGAGTTGTTTGATCAATCAATCACTATAGTGAGTGGACTAGTGCCTTTTAGGGTGTATGGAGTCAAGAATAGCAACACCAAATCTTAGAGAAAAATAACAATGATAGCACTTAGTCAAAGCATATGGAATGGATGGAGGAGGTGTTGGTAACCCAAGGCCATTGATAGTGTTTCTCTCCTAGGGTTTTAAGTAAGCAATTTCATAATCTTTAACATGAACCAAGTAAAATTTACTACAAGAATTCATTAACATAAAACAATTGTTGATTTTCTACTTACTTCACCAATAATAATCAAGCCAAACCCTGGTTGAAGATCCTCCACAATGAAGAATAACCAAAATACACCAAAAATTGCCTCTCCAAGAAGTTGTACACTAATTAGTTCAGCTAATAACCCTTAAAGAGGGACGAATTTCAGACCACACACTTGTGTGATGAGTTCATCATGAAAAAATGAGAGTTTTCTCTCTCTATTTATACAGTATCAATGACCTTTAATTAAAATTAGGTCATAAAAAGGACGATATGGCCAAATTACATTTAAAATTTAGTTTTTACATAAATGACATTAATTAAACCCTAATTTCATCTCCAAGGGTGATGTCATGCCCTTCTAGGGTGACGTTAGCCCCTTAAGGTGGAACTCTAGGCCTCAATTGCAGAAGATTTGGCCTCCAAAGGCTCTGAATGCTACCACACATGCCAACTAGCACATAACTACCCTCATAAATGCAAACCCTAATTGGATGATGTCTAGGGTCAAAATGATGATGTCATGGGCTCTCAAGGGTCAACRTCCATATGGAAAGGCAAGACCCCCCCTGGTCAGGGGAAACATCCTTCTTTCTTCTTGGTTCAAGCCTCTGGTGTCTCTCTGCCTCTGGTTGGGGTCACAACATCCATCTATGGGATGTCAACCCCATGGAGCTCTGAGCTAATCATTCCCCCRTACGTACCTTCCCACCGGGCAAAGTCTTGCAACAACAAAAAGTACGTCCTCCATGGTTCATAAGTCACAGGGATCATAGAAATTTCAATCACATATAATAATTAAATTACCCAAACATGTGTTTCAAACCCCCCTTTACCCATACAAATGCTAAAAAAACGTTATGCAATTTAACAACTCAGGTTTGGAGCGGGTCTCAAGATGTCCTATTGGGATAATCCTCCTTAAGTTCAGGGTGTTTCCCAGGTGAGAGCCAATCTAGGTCATGTAAGTGTGTGTGAGGTGACATGGGAAGTGTTTGGGCATATGGTGCAGTGATAACAAGGAAATGTAGGTCTTACCTATGGGTGCCTCTATAGAGGGCGAGATACAACTTATCACATATGCCATTGTTTCCTAGCCCATTAAATGGATTTTATTCTTAGTCTTATTGATTTTTCTTTCGTTCTTCAAGGGAAGAGTTGAGGGACATTGTCCTGGCTTGGTGACCAGAGGTGACATCATTACCCACAAGCATTTCATGGAGATGAGAAGGCTGGCTCGTGATGAGACTCCCTTTCTCTTGGCTATGCCACTAAGAGCCACTACCCTAGTTTGGTGACCAGATAGATGGTAGTGTCATACCGCTACATGCCTGTGGTCCTAATAGGTCAGCTCATGATGAGACCTCCTATCCACCAACTAATACCTTGAGTGTTTATTTATCTTATGGGTTCCCTTTTCTTACTGAGAAGCCTTTTACTACTTTCTCGGTAATCCCTGGGTGAAGCATCTCAAAGGTTTCATTTTTTTTTTTCACTCTTGCCAGCTACTTTTATCCTCTCGGCCTTTAGCCCCTTCTTCCCACAAGGCAAGGTACAACCCTTCCTAGTGTGGAAAACCCAATGGATGAACAAAGGTAGGGGGGAAATGAGAGGAGTAATGATGGAAATTGATAAGTATGGAGGGAATGGATGATGACCTTTCGTAGAACCACCCAATGGAAACCCATCCTAAAGGGAGTGTTAATATTATGATAGCTACGGGAGGTATTTACCTCCATGTGTGAACCTGGTGAGAATAGAAGACTCCGAAAAGAAAGAGTAAAGCCTAATGAGTTGGCTAATAACCCTAGAAGTCTTGTCAGCTCAAGAAGATAATTTATATTAGGTTATTAGCCTCCAAGAGAAGAAGTCATCCAAAAATAATAATAATATATTGAACAAACACATATCTAGAAGGAGAAGTCGGCCCCAACAAATCTGGTAGAACCAGTATAAATACAGGGTGCCAGTTCTCATTTTGACACATCTTAGAATTGCAGTTCCCAGTTTGGTGCACACTGCAGTTCTTAGTTTGGTGCACACATGTGGAGGAGGGTTGCAGGTGTAGCTGCAACAATAGCTAGTTTTTAGTATTAGCTTGGAATATCTCTTGGCTAGGGTTTGGAATATTTGATCAACTATTGTTGGTGTGCTATCCTTGGAGGAAAATGCGCTACACCTTGTTTGGCTATCTAGCCTAGGGTTTGCTTTCGGAGTAATTCTTAGTCAAGGTTAAGGTGCTCGAAGGGTGGCTTCAGCCTATGGTTGGGTGACGAGGGTATCGTCAATGGTAAAACAAGCACACAATATTCTATATTCTAACAAGTTATGGGCCCACACCTCCTTCATTCAGTCTAAACACTGGAAGGAAACATAGCCGCTAGGATATTGAGATCACCGAGGAACTACCGCTAGGGTTCTTAGCAGAAGCAGCTCCCAAGACACTGTTGCTAGGGTTACTAGCAGGAGCAGTTGTAGAAACCCTAAACCTCTTGTTGAGGCACCTTAAGTGAAGAGATTGACCTAATCTCTGGACAGATTAGTGCGCCCTAGCCTAGCACATCTCCTGATACTCTCAGCAAGCCAAGACGTGAAGTTTGAATTTCTAGTCAAAATCTAGGGTTTGACGAAGTCAAAGCAAGCCATGATTAACTCTATGAAGTCTGAGAACAAGTTAGATGGAGCCTATAACTTCAGAGCATGGAAGACAAGGGTCGACCTTATCCTTGCCAAGAATAAAGTGCTGGATATCGTGAAAGGAAAGATCTTGAAGCTAGAGTTTGAAGAAGGAAAAAAGAAGGAACTGCAGAACGTTGCAGCTATGGACAAGTTCAAAGATGTTGACATCAATGCTATGAGTATCATAGTGGATTCCATAAAACACCACTTGATACCCTACATCTCCCATCTTGACTCATCAAAGAAGATGTACGATGCCCTAACAAATCTCTTCTCAGTCAGAAACATTGGACAAGTTATGAGTCTGAAGAATGAGCTCCATAACATGAAGATGAATGATGACAACAACATAACATCATACTTTGTAAGGATCTCCCAGTTAATAGATCAACTACAAGCTATTGAAGAGATCACTTTAGAAAAGGAATTGGTGAACATAGTACTCAATGGTCTTCCCAAGACATGGGATGCATTTTCCGCAAGAATGAACACAAGGAAGGAGTACCCGACATTTGAAGAACTTTGGAATTGTTGTGCTCAAGAAGAATCAAGGATCAATGCAAAAGAGAAACCCCAAAAGAAGTACGATGATCAAGCCTTCACAACAAGATTCAAGAACTTCAGGAACAAAAGGAAGTTTGGCTCAAGGAGGAAGCCAAATCAAGAGAAAGACATTTCAGAAGTACAATGCTTCAATTGTCAAAAGTATGGTCACTAAAAGAATAATTGTCCTGACCTAAAGAGAAGGAGAGAAACATGAAGCATCAATTGTTGAAGAAAAGGAAACTACAAAGAAGACTAAGTAGGATGGAAGAGACTTCTTCTTCTAAAAGGTAACAACACTCTTCTTATTTCTTGTACATATCTTGTTTGCATCGTCTCTATACATATCTTGTTTGCATCGTCTCTGCACATATCTTGTATATATATCTCTTGGAAGATAATATGTTCCAAGAATAACTATAGCTATGGAAGAACAAACAAGATGAAAATGGATATCATTAGATAATACACATGAAAGGATGAAATACAAATCATGTGGAAGCTATTAATCCGAATCAATCATGAAGAGACTTAGAAGAAGCAAAGACACAAATAAGTCAGCAATCAAGAGGAAATTAGAAAAATACTTATGACGTTTTGTAGAAGACAACAAGATGGAAGCGTGGACTCTGTTAGACAAGAAAGCCAATTATTGCAGAAGACAACAAGGATGCAGATGGAAGCATGGACTCTGTTAGATGAAGGGAGACGATTATATACACTTATACATGAAACAAGGATTAGGAGGGAGATAATCCTATGATCCATTGAATATGTTGAAATATATATATCCATGGTAGCAGCCATGAAAGACAATACATGTTCAGTTCAACCACAGAAGAATACTTCTTCAAAGAGAAACCTTAAAGTATCCATGGTTTATCATCCAAATCCATGATCCTATGATGAAAGGAAGAAGTGGAATCTCTAGGGCATGGAATCTATAAGAAACTCCATGGACCCAAGAGCTAAAGAAAAACATGAAGAAGAACATGAAGATTCCAAGAAATAAAGAAAAGCTAAAACAACCAGTCATAATATTAAGAATCAAAAGATTACCAGCCTGATATGAACTCAATAAAAGAAATCAAGCAGAGGAACTGAAAGTCGTAATAAAGAACAATGTATGGAAGACTTATGAATGATAGCATTGTGAAGATCTAGAACTAGAGGTTCTCCCAGATGGAGGGAGAAGACTATGATGATTACTTGTTCCAACAAACCAGACTTATCTCTACATAAGTCATTATATTATCCGCAACATCCATGAGTTGGAGTTCTACATCAAATGAATACAAAGAATGTTCTCCAGAGAAATTGAATAAACAGCGTATGAAGAGCAATCTCAAGACCTTGAGGCATACTAGAAAGAGACTCCTGTACACAGATAGAAGAAGAAAACTTGGTGGAGAACCTCCAATGCACAACAGAAGCATGGTGAAGATTTCCTATAACATCAAGATGACTACTCAGTAGATCAAATCTCATGATGACAGAAGAAGTGCCACATAGATATGTTCCAATTTTCCAACTATAATATACTCTATTGTTCAGATCTACATGAAACCTTCACAATGTTCCAGTCTAAAGTACATTTGAAATCAAGCATTACATTATCCATGATGAAGTCCATAAATGAGAAAATGATTCTACAATACATATCTCCACAGATAAGCAGACATTTTGGTAAAACTTCTATCCAAGATGAAAGAGTTTGCGTACTCAAGCTAAAGCTCCTGGAAACAACTTCCTTCTTATTGAGAAAGGAAGAAATGACTCTCCAAGTTAGGAGGGAGCACTGAAAAACATTATTGAAAACATTCATCTTTAAATTTGAAAAATAGTCCATCTTGGACAAATTCTTTCTTGTTCGGAAAGTGGATTGAGACTTCTGACGGACAATCACTTTCCATTATGGTTAACATGGGAAGTAGTCTGATTGCTGATGTATCATAGACAACGACTTCCCATTGTGGTTAACATGGGGAGTGGTCTAGGGTAGTCTCTCTTCTTGAGGGTTACTCAAGAAGACTGGCCCGCCTCACTGGACAACGATTTCTCATTGTGGTTAACATGAGGAATGGTCCATTTTGGAGGTTGATGCAGGACAATATTTTCCTCTTGTGGTTAACAGAGGAAATGGTCCAGATAGTCATTCATTAGGGTTTATACATTCTCTCTAGAGTGCACTTTGATTAGTGTAGGAGGAATGGCCCAGGGTGGGGAATGGTCCAAGCTCAGCAATTAGGGACAGACATTCCTTAGGGTTTATACATTCTCTCCAGGGTGCACTTTGATTAGTGTAGGAGGAATGGCCCAGAGTGGGGAATGGTCCAGACGCAACATTCCTTAGGGTTATACATTCTCTCCAGGGTGCACTTTGATTAGTGTAGGAAGAATGGACCAGGGTGTGGAATGGTCCAGGTTCAGAAGATAGGACAATTATTCTTTTTTTCTTGAGAAGAATAGTCTAGATATCTCATTATTCTACTCTGAGGAAGATATTCTTTCAGAGCTCACAAATGTGAGTGAAATATTGGCCCAGATAATTAAATTTATATCATAACATTGTTTATGTGCAGGTTGCTATCAGATGTTTATTATGAAGACAATAGATATAGTCTACTGTGGTGGATATGTTCCACTGTTTGTGAGGTAGATATTCTTTCAGAGATCACATATGTGAGTGAAAGATTGGCCCAGATGATTCAATTTATATCATAACATTGTTTCTATGCAGGTTTCTATCAGATGTTTGTTATGAAGACTGTATGGCAGTAGATGAAGACTACTGTGGTGGATATGTTCCATTGTTCGTGACTATACGTTGTTGATCAAGTACTTGTGTGTTACTTGGTGTGGTAGTGAACCACTAGATTGTAGTTATGTACTAATATGGATAGACACAGTTGTGCTCTATTTTTGTTCTAAATGCCTTGAATAATATCAACAATTTATTGAAAATAATCACCATCCAGACGAATGATGAACATAGATTTTCCAAACGGAAATTGGTTCAGAGCATTTACTTCTCTAGATTATAAGAGTGGCTCTTGTATCACTCTATGTTGTGAGTGACTCATCCAACATCATGTCTAATTACTCAGATGAAGTATGGTTTCGAGAGATGATGCAACTGATGGTGATGGCGATGCTCATGATCTAGTCATGAGATATTCTAGATGACTATATTGATGCTACCGGGTAAATGGTATGTTTATGTGCTCAAGACCATTACCTGTAATACCTCCCTAGCTAGGAGGGAGTGTTAATATTATGGTAGCTACGGGAGGTATTTACCTCCACATGTGAACTTGATGAGAATAGAAGACTGTGGAAAGCAAGAGTAAACCCTAATGAGTTGGATAATAACCCTAGAAGTCTTGTTGGTTCAAGAAGATAATATATATTAGGTTATTAGCCTCCAAGAGAAGAAGTCGGCCATAAATAATAATAATATACTGAACAGACACATATCCAGAAGGAGAAGTCGACCCCAGCAAATCTGGCAGAAATAGTATAAATACGGGCGCCAGTTCTCATTTTGACACATCTCAGAATTGTAGTTCCCAGTTTGGTGCGCACATGTGGAGGAGGGCTGTAGGTGCAGCTGCAACAACAACTAGTTTTCAGTATGAGCTTGGAGTATCTCTTGGCTAGGGTTTGGACTATCTGATCAGCTATTGTTGGTGCACTATCCTTGGAGGAAGATGCACTACACCTTGTTTGGCTATCTAGCCTAGGGTTTGCTTCCGGAGTAATTCGCAGTCAAGGTTAAGGTGCTCGGAGGGTGGCTTCGGCCTATGGTTGGGTGACGAGGGTATCGTCAATGGTAAAACGAGCACACAATATTCTATATTCTAACAGGGAGATCAACTTACTAGGGCATCATGTCACCCTCCCATGTATGAGAAAGTTAAAGAGCATAATTTCCAAGAAAATGTTATGAAATGAAGGAGAATTTAGTGCAACATATTCAAGTGCTTCAATAATCAGAGTGACACATACCATGATACCTTGACTCATTACCTCAGGGAGAAAGACTTACTGCTACTTCAAGATTAGGATGGTGGGATGGATCCTGCTGTTGTTGATAAATGGGTTGCACTAAAGAAAAGAGAGGCCCTCTGGGGCCATGCTCAAGTCATTCGGATCTCGCCACACCATGTCTAGGATCTATGGTCCTCAAGACATGATCTCCTTAGTTATACCTAGGATAGGGGATAATAGACCCTACAAGAAAAACGACTTGCCCTTGGAGGCCATAATGTAACCTTTAAGGGCTTGATGTCACCCTAGGGCTAGGGTCTTGGTGGCGAAGGGACACTTGGCATGTTTTGACGGAAAATAATTGGATTGAAAGAAGAAACTGTAACACACCCAGCACGGGCTAGAAAATTTTCGACTTTCTTCCTTTTTTTAAATTCTAAAGAGCCTATCACATACCCTCCTTTCCCTTTTAAAGTCCCTGATGGGATCGGTGACTATGACCATCGGCCTTACCAGAGAGGTACTTCTGGCTTTCACGATTCAGAAAATCATGATGCATTTGTGTTCCCCTGCTCTCTTGTCTCTCGAAGTGTTGAAATATGAAGGGGACCAATAGTTTGTCATAACTAGAAATGCCTCAGATTAAAACATGTCAATCCACTTTTCAAAGTTTACTCCATCGAGATTTCGGGATTTGCGACGACAGGAGGTCTCGTACCTGGGTTTCTAGGGAGCAAAAACTCTGAAACGCCAAACTCTAACATGCTTCACTATTTCGGGGTTTCCTCCATCAGGATGTACGACGACAGGAGGTCTCACACCTGGGTTTCCTGGGAGCCGAAACTCTGAAACACCAAACTCTAACATGCTTCACTATTTCGAGGTTTCCTCCATCAGGATTTCCAGATGTGCAACAACAGGAGGTCTTGCACCTGGGTTTCCCGAGAGCCGAAACTATGAAACACCAAACTCTATCATACTTCACTATTTTGGGAATTCATCCATCAGAATTTCGCGAGTTGGGGGTTTCGAGACTGGCGAACACATGGGGCCCACACTTAGGTACCCCGGGTGCCGAAATACCAAAGTATGATAAATTTTCCACACTCTATCTTTTGGAATATTGCAAGTCAGGATTTCGGGAGTTGTGAGTACAAGGGATCTCGCCCTTGGATATTCCGGATGCCGAAACACCGAAATATCGGGATTTAGCCACACACTGTTATTTCGGGATTTCGCATGTCGGGATTTCAGGACTTGCGAGTACAAGGGAACTCGCCCTTGGGTTTCCTGGATACCCAAAACCCTGAACTACCATCTCTTAAACCTTCTCATCTTATTTTGGGGTTTCGCAAGTCGATATTTTGGGACTTGCGAGTACAAGGAAACTCACACTTAGATACCCCGGGTGCCGAAACATCAAAGACTCAAATCCACATTAGACAATTTCGGGGTTTCTCTAATCGGGATTTCAGGACTTGCGAGTACAAGGGAAACTTACCCTTGAGTTGTTCCGGGTACCGAAATGTCGAAATGCCAAACCAAGTCACACTAAGCCATTTCAGGATTTCGCAAGTCGGGGTTTCGGGACTTGCAAGTACAAGGAAGTATTCCCTTGGGTATTCCAGGTTTCGAAAAACTGAAAAGTCCTAACTCATCCACACACCGTCATTTTGGGATTTCATGGGTTGAGGTTTCGAGACTCACGAGTACAAGAGGACTCGCACCTAGATACCTCGGGTGCTGAAACTTCGAAAACTCATAACTTACCCATACGCTAGCATTTTAGGTTTTCGTATGTCAAGATTTCATGAGTCGTGAGGAAGAGGGTTCTTACCCTATGATCTCCTAGGTGCCGAAAATCTGAAACACTTACCAGACACCATGTGTACTCTACAAATGGACGGTCCAGGTACTCCCATGGGTCTTGGAATCGACGGTCCCGATTTCCTCGCTATTTACGAAGGTTAAAAAAAAGGGGTCGAGGCATTAACGCCTGCGTTCCTTCATTCAATTTAACGGTCATAATAGACCCTAGATCCTCTGAAAGGATCCCATTCATGCATTTAGCAAGAGGAAGGGTATCCTGGGTACCGAACCACCGAAAGGTCCTTAATTCATCCACACGCTGTCATTTCGGGATTTCGCAGGTCAGGGTTTCGGGACTCGCGAGCACAAGAGGAATCACACCTAGATACCTCGGGTGATGAAACGCCGAAATGTCCTAAGTCTAAGAGGACCATTCTCTCTCTCGTGCAGGGTTTTTCAGACTTACGCCATAAAATCCTCTGACAAATTCTTGGGTAAACTTTAAAAAGGGTGTCCCCGTGGGAAGATCTATCCAAGGCATTACTTGAGATAAAACAAGGGAATAGATTTCCCGAGAACAGAATTGAATACTGAATCCATTCAAAATATACATATATAAAAATATATACATAAGTCATATATGGTCTTTCCAATATAAGCATGCAACCACCATTTCTGATCAAACACCATACAAACAATCTTATATGGAAATCATTCATAATTTCACAAACCATGAGCATACATGTCAGCATATTTAAATTCAAGATACAAGATATAACACTTATCAGAAAACACCAGGTGTGATGCAGCTGCTGAGAGGGGTGCTTGTTTCCACCCAACCGTAGGCTCAGCGACTCTGAATGGATTTACCACTAGCCACCCCTGATCTAGACCACGATGCTTGAGACTCTCTATCTCTATTCTTCAGTGATCGAAAATGAAGGTTACTCTCCTTCTTCTCTGCTATCGCTCACTCTGTATTGTGTTCCAAAGTTCTTCTGATCTCTTTTCCTGTGATCTCTCCCTCACGTTTGTCCCCTCCCACACCTTTTACTTGCCTTTTGTTTTCCAACGAGGTTGCGTGTGGCACGAATTTCCCCGTGGTGGTCAGGTCTGAGGCCTCCATGGATGGGCGGTTCACCCCCATCCCTCATTAACTCACGAGGAGCCTCTTCACCTACCATCCTGGCGAGTAATTCATTTTGGGGCCAGTGAACATCATCCTCGATGTTCTTTCTATCATCATGACATGTATGTACAGAGGTAAACAAAATTGGATATGCTTGTTTCATGGCATCTTCCATTTCCCATGTAGCCTCATCTGGGCCAAAATGTCTCCACTGCACCTTGACCTGTGCAATGGTTTGGTTCCGGAGTGGGGTTTCCTTTCTGTCCAATATGCATTGAGGCTCTGGTAGAAATTATCCCTCTAGTTCCATATGGATCACAGACCAGTCAATTATATGATTAGAATCATGTACATATTTCTTCAATAATGAAACATGGAAAACATTATGTGCTTTTACTGTGGGAGGAAGTGCTAGCCTATAGGCTACGGGTCCCACTCTATCTAGAACCTCAAAGGGTCCATAGTACCAAGGTGCCAACTTGGCACAAGCTCCCATTTTTAGGGAACTCTTCCTAGGCCTAACTCTGAGATATACATGGTCTCCTGACTTGAACTCTCTTGGAGTTCTCTTTTGGTTGGCGTAACTTTTTTGTCAGTTCTGAGCGACCTTCAGGTTTTGTTTTATCTGAGTCACTTGTTGTTCCATTTCTTTCAACATGTCAGGTCCAAAAGAAATTTTGTTTACAGGATTACTCCAACTAATAGGAGTGTTGCATGGTCTACCATAGAGGACTTCAAATAGACTCATCCTTAAGGATTCTTGGTAGCCGCTGTTGTAAGAGAATTCCACCAGTGGTAGGTAGTCTTCCCACTTCTTGGGTTGATGCATTACATGCATTCTTAACATGTCTTCTAGTATTTGGTTCACTCTTTCTCTATGTCCGTTGGTTTGAGGGTGATAGGTGGTGCTAAACAACAACTTGGTCTCTAAACCAGCCATCAGTGACTTCCAAAAGTTGGAAGTAAATTTCGTGTCTCTGTCAGACACGATCTCTTTCGGCATACCATGCAGTCTGAATATCTCCTTCATGAATACCTAGGCGATGTCTATTGCCTTGCAAGCTGATTTGATGGGGATGAAATGTGCAGAATTGCTCAATTTATCCACCACTACCATGATAGAGTCATTCTGTTTGGTCGAGGTTGGTAATCGGTTGATGAAATCCATGGAGATGGTTTCCCATTTCCATTCTGGGATTGGTTGAGGTTGTAATAATCCTGCTGGGTGTCGGTGTTCTTCTTTTACCTGTTGGCATTCTATACATTTGGCTAGGTACTCAGCTATGTCTTTGTTCAATCTAGGCCAATAGAATTGTTTCCTAGTGGCCGTGATCATCTTCTGGTATTTTGGATGACCAATATAGGGTCTTTTATGTAGTTCATCCAGTATGAACCTCTTCAAGTCGTCACAATCTAGAATATACAGTCTGCTTCGGTAAGTGAGAAGACCTTCTTCTGTCATCTAGTAGCCTCCATACTTTATCCTTGTGGGTTATTGTTGTAGGTACGAGGTCACGGTCTGGAAGAATGTGCCTGTCTATTATGCATTTCTGACTCTTTCCTTGACATCCGTCTTACAGGTGCTCACTGCTGCCAGGTGAATTATTTTCATACTTCTGCTAAGGGCATCGACCACCCTATTTTCCTTTCTTTTAATGTGTTTGATTTCGAAATCAAACTCGCTAAGGAGGGCCATCCACCTAGATTGTATATCATTGAGCTTTGGTTGGTCAAACAAATATCGCAATCCACAGTGATCTGTCATAAGTAAAAATTTTCTTCCTAGGAGGTAATGCCTCCACATTTTCAAGGCATGCACTATGGCAGCCAGCTCTAGATCATGGGTCACATAGTTGACTTTGTGTTCATTCAATTTTTGGGATTCATAGTAGACCACACTTACTTCTTGCATAAGGGCTCCTCTGAGCCCTTCCTTACAGGAATCTGTGCACACGAGGAAGTCGGCTTCAGGATCAACGATCTTCAACACGGATGCGTGGGTCAGTAGATGTTTCAGGGTTTGAAATGTTTCTTCACATTTTTGTGTCCATGTGAATTTTGTCCCCTTCCTTTGGAGGGTAGTGATTGGACAACCAATCTTGGAGAATCCTTTTATAAATATCCTATAGTACCCTTCTAATCCCATAAAGGATCTAA